>MU623446.1:0-26607 GCA_025201765.1 Daldinia sp. FL1419
ACATTTTTCCCCGGGGGGGTAAATTAAAAAAATGCCCAAATTTATCAAAATAATTGCCAAATTTAATATCCCCCCCCCCCCCCCCCCACAACCTCATCAATTTCCAACCTTATCCTCGCTCACACTCACTATCCTCGCCATCCCATTTTACAAACCTTCATAACCTCCACCTATAAGTCAACCCTCCCATCACGCACCACATCCTAACCCTCCCACCACCCCAAACCTCCATCCCCATGGCATCAGTCCTCCCGCGCTTCACCCTAATATTCTACGCGCCCACGGCCTCCGTCGCGGCCTGCAAATCCGCCATCTTCGCCGCCGGAGCCGGGCGCTACCCGGGACCGGGGAACTACACCGAGTGCTGCTGGTCGACTCTCGGCACGGGCCAGTTCCGGCCCGGCGGCGCCGCGAACCCGCACATCGGCACCGTCGGCACGCTCGAAGAGGTCCCCGAGGTCCGCGTCGAGACCCTGTGCGTCGGCGAGGATGTTGTCAAGGACGTTGTTAAGGCGTTGAAGGGGTAAGTACCTACCTGCCTAATCCGCTTAATTCGCTACGGTTTCTGGATCGTCGCTCTGGTGGCTAGCTATTGTGATTGTGGGGAGCCGGCTAGCTTGCGTATGGGGAAGATGTGGAATGGCATGGTATGATATGTCCGAATCAACTCCGCTGACCGAGATATCTCCTTTTCAGTGCTCATCCCTACGAGGAACCCGCCTACCACGTCATCAAGCTAGAGGATTATTGAACGTGTATGGACTTTTAATGGGACGGAAAATGGAATGAGGGCCTAGGTAGTCATGCTAAGGGGTAGCCAATTCTATACTCAACCCTAATGAGGGGAAATCTCTTTTAAGTAAGACGAGAAAGTCCATGTGGGATATTAGTCCTTTGCTAAGCGTAAGTATAGCTGGATAGGTAGCTATTTATGTGACAACGGCGATCCGTGAATCAATATTGATAAGAGATCTCTTCTACGACATTCACCTACGATACCTGGCGCTAGCTCACGAAAAACTATCAGACCCTACAAATGTATACACAAGAACGTACTATCCGATCGTCAATCGCGACCTTTGCTCATGTATTGTTTTTAACGCCGCTTCCGGCTCTAATCGAGATTCGTAGTAATCATATCGTTTGAATATATAAATACACACGCAAATAAAAGCCCTTCCTCCAGAGCTTCTCCGACTACCTGCCCGACGTTGATGCCGGCATCTCGCCGTATCTTCCCCTGTGTCTCGTCGTATCGTAAGCGTTGATCACGCGGGTCTGGCTTTCATCCGCTTGCGAGAAAGCATAACCGCGCTGTTTCCTCATTCGCTGAACCTGCCTGACCTTCCTAATGGCCTTCTGGAATTGCTCCATCCTATTCCCTGTGTTAGCTAGTGTAATCAATGACATGACAAAGTAGATAAAACTTACCTCGGACGGTAATCCTGGATATTGTACTTCTGGATCTCCTGGATGTGGTGATACGTTTGCGGATAATACATCCGCCTCGCGTACTTCCAGGCGATATCTCGCAGAAGACAAAGGAGGGGTAGAGCAACTGTTTGTAACCAGAAAACGGGGTTCGCGAAGAGCTTCGGTACCAAGCCTTCATATTCTTTCGAGACATTGGCCTTCGGGGCCACGATTCCATAGACGACGATGAATGCGTACCAAATTACCATACTACCTGGGATAGCCATGATGTGATATTTTGTCCAGTTACTCGTCACCAGAGCCGCTTTTCCGAGAACAGTAGCAAGGGTAGCCGCATATAAAGCTGTACCCCAGACCCAGTGACCCGCCATAGTACCATCGCCTAGGATTAGATCGCTGTACCAGATAAGTTCGGAGAATATGTATAGAACGATAGAGTGGTATACGGCGTTAGCGATCCACGCGAAGAACGTGCTAATTTTAAAGAACTGGTTCTGCTGCCCCAGGGTGTAGAGCTGCGGGTAACGGTCAAGTAACCGAGCGGAAATGAACTGATCTAGGATACCCATAACGAGGGGAGGTAGAACGGTATAGAACACGTTGTAGAAGGATAATGTCCATGACTCGTAGATGATGGCTCCAGAAAAGACATTTTGAAACGTGTACTGTTCATGCATTAGCTTCAAAGCCCTTTGACATCAAGCCCTATACAGCATATGCTGTGCTAGAACGAAAGATAGGATGGCTATGGAAGATGCCATGAACTTACCCAGAATTGTGTCATATATAAGGTAATATTCTTGTAGAACGAGAACAGAATAGTTTTGCTGATACGCTGGTAACTCCAAGCTCCATGGACTAGTGTAAGTTTGCGCAAGAACCGGAACTGGGCGATTGAAATATCGGCCGATCGTGCAGCCTGGAGACCTTCCATACCCGAAATACCAACTCCGATATGGGCAGCTTGAATCATAGATACGTCGTTAGCCCCGTCGCCAATAGCGAGGAGGATCTCCGGCGAAAACTTTTTTACCATCTTCACGACCAAGGCCTTCTGTAAGGGCGAGACACGACAGCAGATAACTGCTTTGCACATCACAGCAAGGTCATAAAACATCCTCTCCATTTCCGGTTCTAGGGCGTAAGTAAGAGACTTTCCGTCGATGACGAGAGCCAGAGCATCCAATTCCACTGATCCGTCCGCATTATTCCGGATAGCATCCAGCTTCTTCTGAATATTGTCGCGGGTCGCTACGGAATCTTCTTCGTTAACAATTAGAAGCATCATGTCTTCACTTAATAGCTTAGAACTCATGCCAATATTGATAGCCGTCTCTTGTCGATCTCCGGTCAAAACCCAAACCTTAATGTTTGCCTGTTGTAGTGTATGAATAGTCTCTGGCACACCATCCTGGAGACGATCCTCAATAGCGGTCGCACCTAGTAAGTAGAAGCTGTGCTCGATTATCTCAGCTGCCTTGTCCAATTCCTCGGCTCGGTTGCCACCAACGGTAGTCTGGGCCTTATCGTAGATGTTATACCACTCCTGAAATTCTTGTTCGGGGACCTCGCGCATTGCTAAGCAAAGCGTTCGAAGACCTTCGGAAGCATATTCCTCAAGGTGGACCAGGGTTTGTTCGACGTGGGGGTTATCTTCGTTCAGACGCTCCAGAATAACAGTATCGGCACCCTTGCAGTATACCCGGATTTTTCCGTCAGGACATCGGTATATAGTGGACATTCGCTTTCTCGTAGAGTTAAATTCGCAGACGGCTAGAAGCTCGTACTCGTACTCCTTGCCCTCGACTTCGATAATGACGGATCGTGGTTTGCGAGCGACGAAGGCGTAACCTAGAGTCAAAGCACCTTGGACTAACGCGCCCTCATCGGGTGATGCAGCTTGGTACTTGATCTTACCACCCTTCGATTCATCGCGTTCCGGAATAACGGTATGGCAGGTTGAAAGCAGGGCTAAGAAATGATGCATTGCCTCGGCGCTCTGGTGCGATTTGATATTTTCACGCAATTGCTTAAAATCGTGAATTCCAACTTCCACACCATCTTGCACCGTAGCCCTTCGGTCTTCCGGTACCTCCTCCCCATACTGTATCCCGCTGATTGTACACTGCTTAAACTCCATCATGTTGCAAGTTAAAGTTCCCGTCTTGTCTGAGAAGACATAGCCAACCATGCCTAGTTCCTCAACTAGGGAAGATGTTCGACAGTTAGCGGGCGTATCCGTCTTGTCATAGTAGATATCCAGGTCGTCGTTGATCAGAATACCATGCCAATACTTGACCATTTCAACAGTTACGAACAGCGAGATTGGGACCAGAGAAGAGAACAACACCCAGTAGGTGACAAGATCCTTGAATATGGCTTGCACCACGTCGCCGGCCTCGGTGAGAGCATCCAATTGTAGATAAGAGATCGAGTCCCTCCGAACGGACCGGAAGACTAACTCTCCAACGGTACATACGATACTGAGAACGAGAAGTATTCCGATCAAAGCAAGTACCAGGATGTTGAGCTGTCGTTCGACTTTAGTCCTCTTGATCGGAGCCGCAGTAGCATTGCGCATAAGCTTAGTCTCGTGTCCGGTGAAAACTACTATACCGTGAACCCAAGGGGTGTTTCTCAGAGTAGCGCCTCGCAGTAAGAGTTGTTCAGGGTTCAGGGGTAACTCTTTTTCTCCACCACCGGCTTGCATAGTCAACGTAGCCTCGTACGTATATAAACTACTATTTGGTTGTTCGGATCGAATTCTTCCCCCTAGCCTACTTAACTCCGCTGGGCTAACGATTGTTGATGTCTCCGGAAGCGCCTGCTTGATTTTCAGATTAGTCTCGCCGTCAAGATTCGCAGTTTCGATGTAGCACAAGCCCTCGGGCTCGGAGCTCGCCAGCAAGACAATATCAGCCGGGAAAGACTCTTCTGATTCTACCCGCACCATATCTCCTACAGACACGTTGATCCATTTCGTTTCTTCAAAAGTCGAGCCTCGCAAGACCCTAGCCTTCGAGTTATTCAACGCGCTGTCGGCCTGTTTTCTCCTGTAATCCTCAACCAATTCCTTGCCTGCGGATACTAGCAACACAACCACGAGAGGTCCGATAGTGGTGTAACGATTTGTCGGCGACAGATTCGGGATCTGTTGTAAAGCGGCCGTGAATAAGAAGAAGATGTTGGCAAATTTGGAGAACTGCTCGATTAAGAACTTAGGTAGAAACGTCGCGACGTTATATTTGGCGGTAGAGACGTGGTTATCAACGTATTTATTCGCAGCATTCGCCGGCGGGTTGTTCAAGTGAATGATTCGGGGGCCGAGAGTCGAAGGATCCGGTTTGCCTCCACCAAAGCCGAACCTAAAGTCGAACTTCTTTTTCTGTTTCAGCTGTTGATCGTGACCCGAGTCCGGTCGACCATGTCCCGGCTCCGTAAGGGGTAAGTCCATCTCTGAATATCCTTTCTGCCCCATCCCAAGCATATTTTTGGCCCTGCCCAAGAATCCACCTCCTAATCCAAGAACACTATTGCGATTCCGCGCATTAGTACGACCCATCGCGTCGCCACTTGCGTTCATCGCTCCTCCGTGTTGGTAATACGACTGGCCGTCATCAGGATAATCGTCGAAGTCGTCCGCGTATCTTTGGTAGTTGTCTAGGCCAGAGGTTTGACTATACTGCCTATCGGCATCAGCAAGGTATGGAGGCCGAGGGCCCGAAGCGCGGGCGCCTGGAGGAGGGTTTTTGACGGCGGGATGGGTTGTTTGGCTACCGCCGACAAAATCGTCATAGGATACGGATGGTCTAGCTGAGTGGTCATCATGTATAGGCTGTCTCGATCCATCATAATGAGATTGGTCGTCGAGATCTAATAGGAGATCATCATTCCTAGAGCTGGAGGTGCCTCCGGGAGGCGCCCTACCAGCCATGTCGCGAAGGAATGGATCTTACAAAGGGAGCAGGGTCGCAGGCATACGGGCGCGGTAGAAAAAAAACCAATGTTTGCGAAAGGTATTCAGTTTAGACTCGCATTTAGTAACAAGCAATTTAACTTTCGTATAAGGTTTCCATAGAGATGACCTGGCAGGTTGTTCTAGAATAAATTGTATTTTAGGGAGTAGTCCCTGGAGTCTCTGGAGTCCCTGGTCTGGCGTATCAAAGCAAGGGGGTGGTGATAAAATACGAGATGGCTCGACCTGTGAACGGCGAGAATGGGGAAAAGGTCAAGACAAAACTAACTAGGCCGATGAAATTCTAGGCGGTAGTGAATTTTGCGAGTGAAAGATAGAATAGAAAAAAAAAAAAGTCACAATTATGGATGAAGGATGCTAGTATTCGGATGTCGTGGCTACGATGCAAAGCATTAAAGTCTGACCGTTTGTAACTAGCCTGTAAATTGGTCGAAACGTAGAAATGTAGGTTAGGTATGTAACTAGGTAAAAAGGGTAACGGTTAACCTAGTCAATTTGGTACATAGCATTTGTTCATCCCATGGAAGCAACCCGGGGCCTAAAGCATCAGCGTAGATAATAAGTGGATCGCACCATTCCCGTGTTCGTGTACAACCATCTTCTTCTGCACAGCCTTTCTGCTAGTGGTCAGTAGTAATCTTTCGTGGGGCGTAGGTGACACAAGCTCTTTAAGGAGGCGCCAATGAATTTTCTTTCAAGTTGGCAGCAACGAACAGGGATCTGAACCGGTATCGAGGAAATGCATGCGTGGCTAACAAGGCTACATCTAATATTTGGGTACGTACATGCATGTACCAGAGAATATTTAGAGTTTCAAGTGTAACATCAATCATCAATCATCCATTCAAATCATCCCATACAATTATAATTCGGAGACTCTAATCGCGATACCCCCCCGAAAAGAGGTATTTCTGCGCCTCTTTTTCCCGTGCCGCATGCAAACAATAGGTACCTTAGGTATGAAAAAGTTCGGAAGAAAATACACACCTAGGTAAACGAAAATAATTACTACAGTAACAGAAAAAAAGGAGAATTTAATTACCTCTTTAAGAAAAGGTACCTACATATGTAGTCGTTACCAAGCTCCGCCAAGAACAAAGCCGCGCACATTCGCGGTTGTAAAAGTCTTAGGCCGTTCGTCAATCTTATTTTAAACAAATTCAGGGGCTCGTAGCTTCTCATCGTGGCAGCGCCCGCTGACCGCAGCAACGTCCTCCACATATGTATTATATCGGGGACTAAAGTCTTCGTAACGGTCAGCCAGTATATTTTGTTGCAGCCATCATCTACTCGGCCTTTCTTTCTCATAGGCCCTAGTTTCCCCCCTTCCCCTCCCCCCTTCATTAGGGTAGCCAGCATTACATCACGAACGGAATTGTACTAGTATACGAGATAGAACCAAGCTATACGTTGCACGTCGTATACACTACATTTACTATAATGTGTAATTCGAGCTATAGATCGTAGATTTCATACTACCATACACCGCATATCTTAGGGTCCTTGTGTGGTGGGTTAACATCCTACAAGCCAAGCCAACGGCTTTACAGAGAAGCCTTGAGTTCATCCCCTAGCACGCTCTTGATGAACTCTCCAATGTACTTATTAACTTCTTCGGGGCATTGGGCTTGGACCCAATGGCTTGCGCCCGGAACGAGGCCATGTTTAAGACCTGCTTCGAAATACTTATCCTGGCCTTCCGCCATCCGCGGCGGCAACGCAGCGTCCTTCTCGGCCATGACCAGCATAGCCGGCACCTTGATCTTGGCGTCGGATGTCTTCGCGAGTTCCTGTTCGTCCGCACCACGGGGGCCGGGGACTCGGTACCAGTTGCAAGGGCCGTGCATGCCGTTGCGCGAGAACTCCTGGACGTAAAAGTCGACCTCCTCGGGGCTAAGTAGTGGGGACGGCCCGATTCTCTCTAGATTATCTATGAGAACACCATGGGAGACCTTGAAGGCAGGCTCGCCTTCCGGTGTTGTGCCGCCGAAGACGCCGTTGAGGAATCCCCGGAGGTGGGCCGGCGACTTGTTTATGCCATTCTCTGCAACGGGACTAGCAAGTTGCAGCTGGTACGTGAAGTTGGGCGCTTTTTTAACTAATTCTTCTGTCGAATGTGGGACTGGCGACGGCGGCATGTAAGGCACGCACAAGCTAAAGACTGCGCGAACCAATTCGGGATAGTACTCAACCAGGCGCCTATGATAAATCAGCCTCGCTCTCGCAAATATTGTTTGCTGTATGACCCTGAAATACGAAGATGGGGATGGAAAGGCCAGTAAACCCGGAAGTTTTAAGTAAGCCAATCAAGAATGATCCTTTTGAGGGCGAAGGCGGGAATAATCGTAAAAGATGAAAACTGACCATGCGAACATCGAACCCCAATCGTGGCCACCAAGGATGATGGGCTGGTCGGTGTGATCCTTAACGATAGCCGCGACATGGGCGGTCATTTTCTTGAAGCTGTACTCCTCGGAAGAATCAGGGGCAGAAGTTTGCCCATATCCCAACATATCCGGGACAATGACCTGGAAGCCCAGGGATACGAGATAAGGGACTTGGTACCGCCATCCAAAACCTAGATCCGGCCTATTGATTTTCGTAAGCAATGCGGAGGTTCTTTGAGTTTGGTAACGCTTACCAGCCATGAGTGAGGAGAGCAGTACCAACAGGCTTATCCTGTGGTTTAGCCAAGATGTAGTGGTATTTGATATCTCCAAAGGACTTGAACTTGTGTTCGACCCGAGAGTCGTTGGGAGTTAATTTATCGACAGGCATGTTGGATTTGGTTCAGAAACTTTTCGCAATAATGTTTGGGCGACTCACGTATGAGAGTCTTGATAAAGATGGTTGGGAGCTACGGGAGAACAAACGGGGGGACCTATGGTCCCTTTTATATAACTAACCGGAGAGCCGGTCCCCACTTCGGCCGCGTATAGGATCTACCCAATCCATGGAGAACTTCTAAAAGTGGTAACCCCTAAACCACGGAAACTAAGCTAATCGATCGTTATTGATGCGCTCGTTTGTCTCTACATGTCATACATGTGTACATTGCTAGATCCACGCCACCCACCTAACACTTAGAGCAAGGAAACATGGCAATTGCAAATCAGGTTACCGTCACTCTACGAAGCTGTCTTGTTCGCGCAGATGGTATATTAGTCATTAAGATAAGGGGTCAACAAGAATAACTAAACGTAGCTGAACGTAAGGAATCAGGTTAGACCGGGTTAAGAGCCTCGGGATATCGACGGGACCCCATCGACTACCCACAACGGTTAATTTCCTGTTATATCCCGAGGCTAGCAATATCTAGTATAGGTAAACTTCCGAGCTCTTACCAGGCCAAGAGATGAGGGATGTATTCGGAGTAATTGTCAAGCCCGTCTCGCCGCGAGTGACTCACGAGGAGCTGACAATCTTCGAGATGACATATTTGTGTGCGAAGAGCGTCGCTAGTCGACCAATCAACGTGGCATGTGGTTTTACATACATCAAAAGCGGGGGGTAGGGGAGTAGGGGAGTAGGGGAGGCTATCGTAGCAATTCCAGAATAGGGGCTACTTAGGCTGTCGAGTATGCTGAAGATACCCAAACAGTGTACGCTCCTCACCTGATATAGTGGCGTGTAGTATCTTATTTGCTGCGAGAACACATCCCCAAGCATATACATGACCAACCACATGATGTACGCGAATACTCCCCGCATCAGGGGGGCTCTCGAGACATACCTATTTGGTCAACCCGGATTCCGCGGGGTTTCCAAACTGCAATCCGGTCTCATCTACTGCATCACTACACCGCTTGATATATAATAGGCATTATACTATCCGATAGTGCATATTTAAAGATGGTGGACATGAGCTATTGTGCTTTGTGTGCGGCGACTACCCAGGCATCCCCTAATGTAGTCAGAGAGATCGTCAATAGGCGTGGCACAGCTACATACGGGAGACGACGCCAAGGACACCAATGAAGATAATCCATCCTTCACGGGAATATAATAAGAGTCATGATTTCTAATCAAGCTCGTCGGGAATCTTAAATTCACGCTCAATGCATATACATAACACACGCTATCAATTCAACCTTGAAATTGGAAACTTACGGCGAGAATCCCTGGTCTGAGAACCCCTATCGCACCAATAACGCCAGCGCCGTCGTCCATCACCGGAGCCTCACAACAAGAAATGGAAACCCACGCCGAGGAAAATTTGGGTATCAGTAAATAACCGTGTCCTCAACTTCTTCTATCATGACATCGTCCGCCCTGTCCGACTCCCTTTCATGACCGATCTTACCAGCGTTGGAGGGCGGGCGATCGGTAGGGTTAGGTTGTGCAGGGTCAGCAGGGTGTTCATCACGAGTGTTATTACCCACTGTGTCCTTGGGTTCAGGCGTAGAGGGCTTAACTATGATGCCCAATACTTCCAGCTTCTGTTCTTTGTGCTGCTTAAACTCGAGGAGCTCTCTATCGATGATATCCTCAGCCTCTCGGGTCTGCTCTTTGATTATGTCTTCTTGCTCCTCCGTAGGGTCCCACGGTAAATAGTACTACGTAGTATCATAGTCAGCAGATGCGCAAGCTACGCGGCCAGGTTGTTCTTACTATCTTAGGCGTGCTCTTAGTCTCTAAAAATCGTGCGGTCGCTAGCATGTTGGCATGCTTCTTTTGCATCTAAACATCTTATCAGTTCAAGTAGTTGGTAGGGGGAGACGGAGGCTCGACATACAACTCGCTCGTCAAATTCGAGCTGTTCCAGCTGCCGTACGGCCTTTAGCTTTGCCAACTTCTCTTCTCTATGCTTGTTGTCTTCGGCCCTTTGCTGGTAAACTTTTACCTGCTGTCGTCGCTCGATCTCTTGACGTCTCTTTTGCTGAGAGCTAGAAGTGGTTTGACTTAGTGTGCTTAGCAAACCACCAAATAAACGCTTTCCGCGCTTTCTTTCCTCCTGCAGCGCGCTTTCGCGACGATCTGTAGAGGGTTTCTTTGGTGTAGGCAGCGGCTTGGCGGCACCATCTTCCGTGGAATTGTCACCACTGAATTTAGATCTTTTCGGCGACTGGCCGGATTTATCTTCGCTTGGAGAAGGCGACAAGGCCTTGCGCTTATTCGACCCATTCTGTTCTTTCTCTGCTTTAGTAATACTCGTTTCGTGCTCTGGGCTACGACCATTGGGAGAGCTGTTTTATCATTAGCCAATTGCGACCAATAAGATGATAGTAAAGAACAGTTCTACTCACGTATCGCTAGCGGACATGATGCCGATCCCCTCTTGTATAAAAAAAAGATTTAATGAGACTATGTATTAAAAGCGCAATATTAGAAAGGTGATTGCCACAGCGGGCGAGCTATTAAGTTAGACCATATTCTAAGCATTTGTTTGCTTAGATGAGAGAGAGAGAGACTGGACTTGTCGCGAAGACAAGGCTGAAGGGCCAAAGCGCCTCTTGTGCGACGGCGCGCGACATTGAAAGTTAACCTAAACAGCAAGTGGGTGAGTACAAAGTACAAGCCGACAGGTACCCCACGCTACCTACACTAGGTATGTACTTACCTACCTGCGTAGGTACATAGTATTATGAGATACATTACCTTAGCCGCTTAGAGGTACATATAGGTATACGTCGTTACCGCTTTATGCATTGTGCATATAACGTTCCACTTATGTAATAACAATTCCCTTATGCAGGGAAGCTCCAATCTCATGCAGCTTTGCTTGTACCAAAAGAAATCAACCAAAGAAATCTCCAGAACATTGAAGCAAGTGGCAAGGCTGAGAAATTGCCCAGAAGGCTATTGTTATCATCATCATCATTGCATTGGCGATTAAGACCCTCCGTTTCTTCCTTCTATAACACTCTATTCTTTGCGATTTAAACTTAATAAAGTTCGCGATCAATCAAAATGTCTCGACATCATCCGTAAGTATTCTCGTCCTTCACGACTCTAGCTATTTACCCGTGGCAAGCTGAAGCTAACCTGTCTCGCAGAGATCTTGTTATGTGCCGTAAGCAATCCGGCATCGCCATCGGCCGCCTCTGCGACAAGTGCGACGGCAAGTGTCCCGTATGCGATTCCTACGTGCGACCAACTACTCTCGTACGTATTTGCGACGAATGCAGTTTCGGCAACTACCAGAACAAGTGTGTCGTGTGCGGCGGCGAAGGCATCTCAGACGCGTTCTACTGTTTCGAATGCACGCGACTAGAGAAAGATAGAGACGGTTGTCCTAAAATTATAAATTTGGGCAGTTCACGTACAGACGTAAGTTTGCAGTCTTTGCTAGTTATATCGTTAATTTGTCGGGTATCAGATCATACTAACTCGTTCTTTAGTTATTTTACCAAAAGAAAACAAATCGGACGGGCTACTAGCCTCTATGATGCCCGGGTCTGGGCTATGATCGTTTGTGCCTCGGGAGTTCAGAATTAATAGCGTACCTATCCGACAGGTCGACGTCACTAATGTACACATACCTACGTGGGAAAAGGAGTTGCACTTCGGATCAGCATTCAGGATGGCGTTTAGAGGTTATGGCAGTCTTCACATAGATGAAATTGACATTTAACTACCCAACATATGATATAATTCTATTTTCATTACAAAACTTGGAGACGTATGCGACATACTTCGTTCAGGATACTATGTGGTATACCCGAGTAATTATTACCTGCTAAAAAGGGATGATGATATACAGAAAGCCATATTGAAAACCCATTAAACTAGATGTAGCTCACCTTAACCCCCATACCAGCAGTTGTCTTGACCTTATTCCACCCCGTACCAAGGATCTGACGGACCCGCTCGCGAACCTTTCTCCTACCAAACATAACAATTATACCGACAATGAAGGCCAGCAACCTCATGAGCAACACCGGGTTAGCTTTAAACGTAGCGCTCATCTGTTCGATGATGTTGCGAAGGTTTGTTAAGACCATTGCAGCCCGAGCACCGAGACCTGGACGTGCTACAACCTTCTTCCCCTTCGGGGCAGATGGCTTGGATGACTTCGACAATGCAGAACCACCGGAACCACTCCTCGCCTTATTCCTCGCCCCCGAGGTGCTTGGGGTGTTTTCGATGCCGTAGTCAACTTCAGTGCCTTCTCGCTTGGCACGTTCCTCGTCGAGTCGACGTCGCTCCCTTGCCTCATTTTCCGCTCTCAATTTCCTAGCCTCTTCGATATCCTTCTGCAGCTTTTCCTCCTGCCTTTGCTTCTCTTCACGCTCTCTCTGTTCTGATGCCTGTTGTTCTTCTTGCAAACTTTGGAGAGCTTGCAAGAAAGCATCCCTTCGTTCTTCGTCTAGTACTTCGCTAGCGCTAATAAACTCTCTAGCGTAGTCCCATTCATTATTGCGTAATAAAACGTGGAGGGTGTACAGTTCCAGAATCTTAACCCTAGCGTTAAGATCCCGGGGGGTATTAGCACCGCTCTTAGAAGTAGGTTTTCGACTCCGCGATGCCAGCCGTGGGGATCTAGTTGCCTCAAGCTGTTTAGATATATCAAGATTTGGGGTGCTTGATGCAGCTAGGTAGTTCTCCAGTCGCTTCTGATTTATCATCTGCGACTTGGCATGCGCAAGCAGAAGAGTAGCCCTAGATTATTTGTTAATGTTAATGCACGTTCAACATCATATTCATAACCATATCAATGCAGCATCCCGAAATCGATAGCAAACAAAGTAAACTTACAGGTTTATGACAACATCAGAATCGACCTCCCCTTCGACGCCATGATAACCGAACTGCACTACTTCTTCCCAGACATCACCATCTCGCACCTTCTTACATATGGTACGCCATTCCTGAGCTCCGAAAGCATCTTTTCCTTCGTCGGCATCCAACTCCAAAATCGCATTGAGAATCGTCAGGTAAAGGCTCCATACCTTTATTCTTGTGGATCTTGAAGATCGAGCAACAGGTGCCGGCTCAGTCGATCCATTGACGTTGGAACTCTCGGTGGATGGGGTGATTAAGGGTAAAACTGTTGATAAGGCTTCGGGCAGTCGACGCGTTAAGAATAATTGTGAAGCCTGACGGTAGGTTTTTGAGATGTTGCTCGATGACGGACGAGATGATGTTGATGACGATAACGACGATATCGAATTCGATAAGACGTGTGATGAAAAGCTCCCAGATACTGACGGAGTCAATGTTGCGGAATAAGATCCATCGAACGACATAGTTGCGAATTACTTAGGGCAATTCTGATTAAGAATTGATCCAAAATACTTGACGTACGCGACGATAGGGATGCCAATAAACCAATTGACACTAATAGAAATAAAATAAGATAACTAGTAAAATCAATAGCTAAGTCAGTATGGCATTACAGTAATTGTAGAAGCTTGCACATGCAGGAACAACACAAAGCATGTGGGACCTAACGAGGTCGGAAATCCTCGCGGTGATTGTTCTGGCAATCTGGTATGCGGAAAGACTGCACTTGCTCAAGGTGTGATCATCATATTTTGATGGTACCTAGCCGGCCTAGGTAGGTGCGCTGAGCCTCGGTACATCGGTCATCGGCCGACAAATGCGAATAAAGTTAGCTAGCCCCATATGTTGTCTCTACTGAAACTGCCACAATAAGTTAGGCCGTGATTATTAACGTAGGCTAATCCGAGCTTAACCCCATGTACCTGAGTACCTAGGTACCTTTCAATCAATCGACAACCTTACTACAAACACTTCAACTTGATGTATTTCAACGCGCTCACCAATTAATTGTATATAGCGTGAGTACGAACTACGAAGAGTCTAGCTATAGACTTTTGTTTCTGATACTATCAACTTGGGTACCTAGGTACCTACCTAGGTAAGGAAGCGAGATACGGACCTCGGATTATACAACATCAAGATATTAATTTCTCGTCTTCCAATAAGCTACCCCTTAATATATATGTTGGTCACTTATGTGCCGGGCATACATCGTGTCGGAATATGTAGGTATATACCACTTGGCTTAATCTTACCGCCTCAACCCTCGATTATTATGATTGTTATTGTTGTTGTTGTTTCTTATTCGTAAGAGGGTAATGTTGTTTTGAACTTTCTAGTTATCAAATCATACCTATGTATAGTAATTTGTTGCTTGTCTCGACGTGTATTGTTATACGAGTTACGATCAATTATAAAGACGGTAACCTTTCCCGTGACTAGGTCCCTAGTTAAGCATTGCCAAAGTCGCCGTGACCGATATAACCCATACACAGGTATCCTTATTATTAGTGACAGCAACGTCATAAACCACACAAACACAAAATCTTGAAAATAATAGATAGATCCGTATAGCTGGGAATCGAACGGGTAATCCACATCTCAGGGGGGGCTTGTATGATTGAGACTACTATCTATCAGTAGGTATCTAACATAGGTAGGCACCTACACGACGATATCATTTGTACAACTTTATGAACCAGTGTATACCTGAGGTATCCTACGTAGATGCCTACCTACCCATAGATCACATGGACAAGGAGTCACCGCTGTGCAGATATATTCAATTAGTCACTCATGAAGACGCCCTCCCGAAAAGGTAAACAAAATACCAGAAAATAGTAGCAGAAGAACAAGCCGTAGTTTTCTAAGTCTGATAACTCAATAACGCGTGAATCACCTTCAATGATACCTCTATCAGAACTATCAGTATGTACCTAAAGTATACAGTACTGAAAAAATGTCTAGTCGTTGCGCGTGAAGATAAAAATTCCGGGTTGTTTTGGCCCAAGAGGTTACCAGCTGTCAATTTACACATCAGAAGGGTTTTTTCCTCAATACCATACCTTCGTCATGGGATGGGTTTTCGCAGTAGATACCTAACGCGTTATCATTCAGTTGAGGTTTCAACCTACTCTGTCAACACGCTCTAATTGACGGTGCGTGCCTAGATACCTACCTACGTATATAACATCTCGCAGGTATGTCGTCTCAACCTCAGATCTATCTTCCTACCACAACAATCTGGAGCTTAATCCAACCTACAATGATCAAATATCGCAGCTTTATTTCTAACGTAAAATCAGTACTACATTATAAATATTAAACCGCGACGAATCCAACATATAACCCATCAACACCATGGAAGTCCACAAGGGCAACTTTTTCTGGATGCTACCGCGTATGCTAGACGAAGCGCAAAATGCTCGTTTCGTAGCAGTGGACCTCGAGATGTCTGGAATACCATTTATCCAAGGTCTTACCAGTATCCAGGACTCGTATACCAAAATCAAGGAAGCAGCAGATGGCTTCCAAGTCCTACAACTTGGGCTGACTTTCATCCGCTACGATGAGCGATTAGGTTAGTTTACCATTCTTGTGAGGATGATTATGCCGCAGCTAATTTGCAAATGACTAGCAACGCATTCGATTAAAACATTCTGCTGTCCTGTTTCTCCCTTATTCCCCAAAGTCCCATTCAATGATTACTTTTCTCGGCATCTTGATAGAAGATTTGGCGTCTCAGCGAGAACATACGACTTTCTGCATCAGAATAAGTTCGACTTCAAGAAGGCTTTAGATAATGGGGCTCATTATCTCAGTCGGGCGGAACTGAGACTAGCAAAAGAGTTTTGTCTGTTGAGAGATCCTGGTAATAAGCATGTTGACCTTTTCACACTAGACGATGAATCTCGATTCTTCTATGAGGGGGTCCAGGAACAGATTGCGAAATTTGCTGCTATTAAACTTGGAGCGGTATGTCGAGCCCAACAACTTATACACCCATACTCGTTAAGCTAATGTCTTGTTAGGGTAGAGAGACCGTGATAGAAAACCCGTTCGGGAACAAGCTAAATGGATTGCAAATTCGTTTAATACATCAAATCCTCCGGGAAGAATATCCTTCTTATCAAGCAACCAAAGGCACGTTAGAAGGCACTATGTCTATTACTCCTATTGAGGAAGCAAAGGTACGTAGTCTCCCTTGCCATTTTCCATCGCCACTTCGAGTACATAACTAATGAACTATATCGCACTACCTAGATTGAGTCACGTCACGAATGGAACCTGGCGGAAGTTAATCGATTATCGGGTTCGTAATCCAGAAGACTACCTACATAGCTTCCAAAATCACTAATTTATAGGACTTCAAATATTATTGGAGGCGTTGGCCGGCGGGTCCTTCGCCGACAGGCTGAAGCAAGAATATGTCTATCTTCAAAGGGAGGTCCCAGAACAGTCAGAGAAGTGGAACGAATTTAACAAGAATTTCGACTTTGAAAAATGCGAGGCCAGCTTGAAGAGAAAAAGGCCAATCTTGGTTGGTCATAATTTATTGATTGATCTTGCATTTATATACCGGACATTCTTCGAGCCTTTACCTTCTAAAGTCGACGACTTCCTTACCGAAATCAACAAACTTTTCCCAAGAATCGTGGACACAAAGTTTATGTACGGACGAGGTAGACATATGATGGAGCCGGATCGGTCCTTACAACAGCTCTACGCTTCATTCCTACGTAACCCGCTTCCTACCATCAAGGTAGAGTCTGGAGGAATTTCGCCAGGTCCTCATGACGCCGGATATGACAGTTAGTCCCCCTTGATTCGACGCATGACTAAAATATCGTATCTAATTATGCCAGGTTACTTAACTGCCAGACTATTCATCAAGCAGACTTACGCCTTGTTTATGAACGAGGCACATCTGATCCCATTTAACCAAGATATTTACGCCGCGAAGAAACGGGATGACCCGAGCGATCCACAAGAAAAGGAGTCAAGCGACTGGATCATACCCGCCTGTGCAGGTGGATCCAACCTCCTCGACCAAGATGATGATCGAGCATTAATAGATCTACGCAACTGGACTATACTTGATGTTTCAGCATCAAGCTGGACAACCTACTCTAGAGAAAGCAAGCCCGAATCACTACCCAGCGAAACTACATATGAAGAATCTGCATCGGGGCCCGACGAGATATGCTCGGAAAACGAAACGGATATAATACCCCGTTGGACCGATGCTTTCTGGAGAGCTTACGGCAATAAATGCTCTGTCCCTGGAGCGGGCTATGTTTCTTTCGAGCCCGTCTCCGAGGGCACGATCGCCGAGGAACCGGCCAGGAGTTCCTAGCACTGTAAATACGCCTGAAGCCGTCAACTATGGACACGAAGACCGCCAGATGATGGTTCCTATAGCCCTACAACGGAAATCCACCGAGGTTACGGAGTTCGATGGGACTATCATGGAGTGTGGATAGATAACCAATTCAAGAGGGAGATAGATGACAATGGCGTATTTAATAACTGGGTTGACGAGTCTAATGGTGTCACAAATCGGGGTCCTGACTTGCGCCTTGGCTTGCGTTGAGGATGATACGAACAATTCACTATTCTCTATACTCAAGCAGACATCCTTCGTGCTAGTCATCTTTTCTAAGGGCTTGATAACTTTAGGTAGTTGAGACTTTGACACGATAAATATAGCTCGGCGGCTATTATATTATGTGCGCAATAGGAAGTGCTTCTATGAGAACGGATTATGACTCCTTTTATCAAGCGAACACTTTTATACTTGTCGTGAGGCAAGCTAACCGTGAATATCTTATACAAAACGTAGTAGACTGGCTAATTTAGCACGATAAAATGAGTTGCACGGTTAATTGTATGTAGGCATGTATGTACTAGCGATGTACGGGGAAGACTCATTTCCACGTAGAGTACAATATAGTACACTGTCTTTGCATTGACGGTCGTAGACTAAGTAGGTTTCGTATCGTGAATCCCACCCGTTCTACCGGTCCGCCATCATATTCCTTACGGAGTGGAAGTACTCATCTGGTAACTTTTCCTTTAACTCCTCTTTTGTGAGCCAGTTAAAATCCTGGAGCCCGAGCTTGTTGCCCTTGAGGTCCGCTTGACCGGCCATAATTCTTCCCTTTAGGAAGAATACCTTCTCACCCCTCTGCTTGAGAGACGAGTCGGCGTCGAACTCGGGTTGTTTGACTAGATGGGCGACTGGTACGCGACCTACTATCCAGGTGTTCATGTTGACACCTGCTGCATATTCCAAGGCCCTTGCTGCAGTCTGCGTATTTAGTTAGTATGTAAATTTCCCAATGGTAATATCAACGTATAAGACAAACCTCGTGCAAATGCTCATCTGTCGGCACATCCTCTGACGGAAACTGCCATTTCCCATCCGTACCCTGTACGAGGAGGTAGAGGGTTCGGTCTAGCTTGCGGTCCAATCGCCTCACATCGTTCGTCTTGTCTGCTTCCGTGATTCTGTCCATCGGTTGTTCGACCGGCAGGACCTCATCCGGGTCGGCTTTCTCGCCGTCCTCGGTTACCCGGTTTTCAGCATCCTTGAGTAGGATCTGTCGTATCCTCTCTTCGTTGCTTAATGTACTTCCCACTAATAACTCGTCGTTCCACGCATTACGTCCCTGAGCATAGTATCTACCTAGTTCCTTCGCAGCTATCCGGCCCCGCTCCTCGAATTTAATTCTCCAATCGAGATCGGCTGCCGTATCTTTCTTGAAAAAGAGTGTATGCCGGAACGGTAGAACTAATCGCTCGTTCAGTCGCTTTTGGTAAAAGTAGAAGGCGTTCTCGAACGGAGTGAGGGGCCGAGTTAGTAGCGGCGCTCGGGTTAAGATGATGCCGGCTTTTATGCGGTATTCTGCCTTGCGGGACGCTGTGAAGGGTGGATGGGGTTGCGATTCCGTCGGCTTGAGATGATGAGCCTCGGCTGCGGTAGCGGCATCGGCGCTGGCAGAGTACGATCGGAATTGAGCATTTCTGCAGCTGGCGCATATGCTGGATTGTCCTTCCAAGTAATTTTTAGTATTTGGGACGTATAAAATGTGTGGTTTTGGGGATTTTACTGAGGCCGACTTACTTCGTAATAAAGCGGCGGCGGCATTGCCACCTCTACTTGAAGCTGCCATGATTAGGGGCAGCGATTGCAGTACCTCTCCCAGCGTCAATGGCAGAGGTTCTGCAGTTGCTGTCGAATTATTGTTCAGGTCGCGCGACAACTTGGAGATATTCAACTTTTTTCATGGACCCCTGTCTCATTTGACTAGGTCTGCGCCTCACTCCATCTCAAGCCACAACCCACCCAGGCCCTCCGTAACTAACAACGAATTACATAATAACTACCTAGGTACTTGAATACTTGAACACTTAGGTACATTAGTTAGTTATATTAGGTCATCCATCACCTTACCTATGTAGTATGTACATAGGTACATGCTACCTAATGCAAGACTGGGGGACGCGCGCACGGATGCGTCGGAGAGGCTCCATTCCTTAAGCTACTAACCTGTAGTGTACATAGGCAGGTACGTAGCCGCGTGGTGGCTGGATATGGGAAGGTGGGGGCTTACGTTCGAGGGCAGTCGTCATCTTGTCTGGGGGAAAATCCAAACAACTTATGACTTCGTTCAAGTTTCAACTCGGATTCGTAAAAAAGTTTAAACCATGTTACCTTCTCTTCCTCAATTCGTGCCTACATCTACTTTGAATGTATTTCCTACTCATCGATAAGTATCAATCCACACTTTGTTCTATGAGCTAGAATGCTATCGCAAAACATTCATTCGAGTACGGATCCGTAATCTACCTTCATTAAGACTATTTCCAATGGGACTCTTTAGTTGCTCAGACGATGCATGTATGGCGCCGAGCCTTGTCGCGCCCTCGGCGATGTCAATGACGTTATCATTGGCACCCTTCGTAATCACTTTTGTCGTCGTTTCAATTCTGGTTTCCCAGAAAATATTTCCTTATCTGGCCCGTGTTCAAAATTCTCGCGATGGCGAAGACCATTTTCTCCCTTCCGATGCGCCTCCATCACTCCAACAAGCACATGCCGAGCATGGCGCTAAGTCCTTACGAAGGCGAATAGCAGAAGCTGCTTTTTCTACGACGGTCGGGTTAGCGGTTGTGTTGGGCGAATTAATCCTGTGCGAGATCTCCGAATTAATTAACCCGTACGCTCGAGCGTTGGCTCTACGGGTCACTGTTCCTACTCTCTTGTTCCTTCTCGTCGTACTCATTCCATTCCTCGAATTGCAGTCCCTCGTAGCTGGTTCGGGATGGTCCTTCCAGCGCAATTCTAAAGGCCGAATACCCCGAGCTGCTTGGATACTTCAGTTTGTCATGTTCAGTGTCTGGTTGTGTGCGTTCTGGTCGTTAGGAAACCTCGTACCAGTTGGAAGTGAGGCGGTGCGTCCTAGCGCCAAGATGGAGAAGGCCCGGGCTGAGCCCGCGTTTTCAGGTAGTCTAGCACGTGCCTGTCTTGAACGTATTGGGGTTATCGGTATCTCACTTATGGCCTTATTATCCGGGTTTGCTTCGGTCTCTTCTCCGTGGCACACATTTGGCAGCCGTGCAAGACGCCCTGTGACGGATGCCGATGTCGCCCGCAAACAAGCAGGCCTCGATGCTACAAATGAGATGCTCATAACCAAACGACACCGTTTGCAGACTTTACTCCGTAAAGCAGCCGAGACCCCATCGGCTGAGAAGCGTGGCTTCGTCACCAAGGTCATTGGCTCTATCCGTGGAGGTGGTGACGCAGCAGAAATCCGCACACTCCGTCTCGAGATCGCGGGCCTGGAGGCTATGGAAGCAAATCTATCTTCTTCCTTGTCTATGCTTCGCTCTCGACAGGCTAATTCGGCTCGCACCGCTACTTTTTCTGGGAAATTACTTTCGATACCTACTTATGTATTCAGCGTATACTGCGTTTACCGAATTATAGCGACTACTTTGACTACTCTACGGCGTCTTTATTATCCCACTGCCTCGTTTTCTTCTTCAGATCCCATTAATCGATTCCTGGGGCTCTTGGCGAAACATTGGGACCCAAAGCTTGACCAAATTGCCTGGGCCAGGCAAATATCGTTCTTGCTATCCGGCGTCATCCTTGCCGCAAGTGCCAACAGCGCGCTCCAAACATTCCATCTCTTTGCGAAGTGGACACCTGGACTCTTATACCAGGCTCAGGCTAATCTAGCTCTGTTGATCGGGCAGATTAGTGCTATTTATGTGATCTCCGCCGCTCTACTCTTACGAAGCAATCTTCCTAAGGAGGTAGGCAGTGCCGTCGGCGACGCACTTGAAAGTGCTTTGGAGCCGGGTTTCGTAGATAGATGGTTTGAGGGCTGGTTCCTTTTAGCAAGCGTGGTAACGGCCGGTGGAATCTGGCTTGGTGGAAAGATTGGCGAATGGAGTGAGGAATGGGATGACATCGGCATGGAAGAGATGGGACAGAAACAATCATAATGATATCATACACCTTTATTAATTTACATAAATTTTCAGCATCTACAAGCAGCCGAACGCATCACCAGGCCGGAAAAATGATAACCGCTTTCGATAATATCCTCCTAACCCACTTTCATCGATCATTCACTTTGCCGAAAACGAGCAGACACGAGCCGTATTCTCCACCATGTAGACCACTCCTCATCTCTCTACACAGCTACTGCGGCTTGCATAAGGCTAATCGTGCGTTTATCCCGTTACAGAAGGAAAATTAATTTCGAGTAAGCAAAAGACCGCTCGAGTCCTAGATTGGTGCGGGTTTACCCAAACGGGTATCCGAGGAGAGATCAATTACGTCGGGCTCGATTCTTGCTCCATATTGAATTAGTAGCTGTTCTATCTGCTTCTTGGATTTGTTGTTATTTTGAGTCTCTGGTCTCTCGCTATTTAGCTCCGATGGTTTTTCGCGACATATCTCGAGCGGATGCTGGCTCCACCACGCGGGTATCTTCTCTGGTTTCTGTCCGTAAGGATATTTCCCTTTGGGGTTCCCAATCAAATTGGCGTCGCGGGCCTCTATAAGCAGGCTCTGCACCCAGCTTTCTTCCAGGTGATGTACCGCGGCTTGAAGGGGCGTAAATACATAACCGGGTGGATTGGGATCGGCACCTGCTTCGAGAAGCATTTTCAAGAGCTGACCGGTTACAGAACCGTCAACCTCGCAGTTATCAATACCCCAGGGGTGTTCAAGAGCCGTGAATACGATGTTGGGTTCACGAACGAAGTTTGCTCCCGCATCAATGAAGTATTCCAAGAACTCCGGGCGTTTCCATGATACACACAATTGGAGCAGCGTGACCGGCTCACCCTTTTCAAAGGTACGAGGAATGTCCATAGGCATACTATCCGGCGGATTAATCGTAAATTTGTTTGACCAGATGGACTGTCTTACTTCAGGTGGCAAGGATTGGAATTGGACATCCTTGATGTATTTTTGCGCAAACTCCGGCCAGTTGAGTAAGATGAGACTCGCCAAAATCCCCGTCTCTTGTCGAAGCCGCTTATTAGGACCTGTCTGGGGCTGTATTCCGGGTACTAACTCATCGAGTGCACTCAGCTTCGCCCATCGTGGATACTGTTTGCGGAGAGTCGCATTTGTGATGGCCCTGATGTGTGGACTCCCAGGGATCAAGCACTTCACTACCGATCCCCACACACCGTGATTCTTGATGAGCAGGTTCTGCCGGGCTCCTCTCATATAAGATTCACTCATATCCAGGCAGTATTCTTCATAGGCAGTGGGAAATCTTGTATTTACAGGACGATTTGTCCCCCATTGTAGCAAACCATCGAACACAACTTGCGCCTCTAAGGAGCGAATACTACTATCCGACAGAGCGAATTCACCGGCTGGCCTTAGTTCCCTATCTTTTTGGGGGTTCGCAAAGAGGAACTCCTTGACGGTGTAATGCGCGACGGAAACTTTCTGAAGGGGGGATGTATCATCGTCACGTTTGAACTTGGAGGCAGGCCTTTTTCTTAAATTGGTAATCTTGATCAGACAGCCGAGGATGTCCTTCAATGTTCTAACGTCATACGTGTGCGTTATACCATGCGGAACATTATAGAGTGACGCCTGCACCAATACGTCGACGGTCTTGACCCTGAAGGTGTTACTGCATATCAACGTTAGAGCTGTGCGAGCGAATGCGTGCTGTTCTGAGGGTATGCTTTGGAGTACTCTTTCATACGTGTCGAACAGCGTCTCGGGTAAATTTTCCAACGCTTCATTTACTCTATCCTTGTCTAAGTAGATACGCTCGAGAATATCAATCTGACACGAGACCCATCGGAACCTAAGAGAGATGTCAACTACCTAGAACTTGAACATCTCTCAGCCGTTGATTACTCACATTCCTCTAGCATTTCTCGCCAACTTTCTCTCTACCTCTGTTTTATAACTCGCGCCCCACCTCCCGAATTTGGGATTTCGGGCGAACGATTTCTCAACGTACTTCTGTATCGCTCGCATAACGTCACTATTCGACATCGTGATAGGCGTATAAGGGGCGAAGACGCTAGCCAAGACATCTGAATCCCGGACTGTCCTTGGAAGTTGTATTTGTGCGTTACTCGTAGCCTGGCTCATCGCAGTCTGGATATCATCTTCCTCGCGGCTTGTCATTAGAATCGAGACGTTATCGAAAGCCAACTCCGTGCCTATTCTAATCAACACCTCAAGCAACCTATCTCGCGGTTTCTTGCTTTCATCTACTGCGTCGACTACTAGGTACATTCGTCGGCCTTGGCTCTTAAACTTTCCAGCAAGAGCCGCGAGGCAGCTCATAAGGCCTTCCCTATCGAAACCTTGCGACTGGTAGAGCCTATCTAATTCCTTAGGGATGAAGCGATCGATTTGTCGGCTTAGATCCCATACTATCCAACGCAGAAAAGGGACCGTCTCGTCACGGTTTCGTTCGTTGTGACAATAATAGTATGCACATCCCGTTGTTCGACAATGGACCGCAATGCTGTCGATGAGGAACGAAGCCAAAACTGTTTTTCCAGCCCCGGGAATACCGTAAATCCATATGAAACGGCGGTAGCCGTCAGGCTCGTATGCGCCTCCGTTGAGCCATTGCTTCCAGCCACGAGACTTAGTTATCCATTCGCACGTCTCGTCTTCTTGCTTGTCGTGCTGTTCGCGGTGAAACTCATACATATCAACCCCCGGGTTTAACCAACCCAAGATTGACCTCTTTTCGTTATCTATTTTTCTCCAGTCTTAGACAAGGCACGTATTTTGGAATAAAATCTGGGTTTACGTTACCGTTCAGATTGGCCTCGATATCTCTTATGGAATGGACGATTGAATTCAGGTTTATGCTGCCACAAAGAGTCAACCAAGATGACTTAAATTTCAACATGACCTCACTCACGTATTATCGGCTTGTAGGGCCAAATTGAGCTGGGTTTTGTGCCTCTCCAGCTGCTTTAGCAACTCTTCCGCTTTACTTTTCCGGAACAACGGCCACTTGAACCGTGTCGAGAGTTCCATTATCGGTCGCCTGCGGGTATTCTCATTCGAGCCAAAGGCGCGTGGCCCATAGCGTACCAAGGATCCTGAATGGCTCATGCTTGAGTCGTCATCGGATTGGCGGGACGGCGTGGGTGTTTCCTTGCCATGTCCGAATTTAGAAAAGGAATTTTGCATACCACGAGGTATCTTCTTACTAGGGCGGTCTTCCTCGTCAGAGTCCGATTCTGGTTCTGGTAGCACTAGTGACTGAAGCTCCTGCAATAGAGCCCTACAGTGGCCGAGGGAATCCGAAAGGCTTTGAATAGGTGCCAGGCTATAATCGAGAGTCATATGAAGAGACTCTAGAGTACATTTCAAAGTATTGATTTCTATGGTAATAGCCCTAATCTCTCTAGGGGCGTCCTTCACCTGTCTTCCATACTCGGCGAATGCTTTAGCAACCTTACCGGTTAGTCTGATAACGTCGGGGATCAGAAATACGGGATCTGCCATGGCGTCCGTTGGGGTTCTACTAAGGGGCAAGGTGGTCAGGTGATGCTCGTAGTAACTTCAACGGAAAGGCGAGGCAACGCTACAGTCCAATAAGTCCCAGGCTAAGAATATATAGTCCGGAGACGTAACAGGGACGTGCTACTGAGCACTTCTGGGGAAACAAATGGCTTGAAAGCGAAAGGGATTGAAAACCGCGAGATTAGTCACTACCCATCCGACCACGCACTGCGCAATTTAACGCAATCGCGAGAATATATAACACCTCAAGCCTATATAACGACAAGCGAGCTACTTTAACGATCACTCAGCCCATCAGCACATCCCTTCTTCCAGCACCCAACCGTTATGACACTGCGATAAACTGCTACCAAACCGAAGCACACCAACCGCCCAAGATTCTTAAGCATACCGGAGGAATCTCCGAATAGCTTCTTTAGTTTCGATACGAATTGCCTAAAAAAACGTCCAGACAGGCAAAAAGCAGTCATATGGCCTCAGAAGGCAGCCGTGTCAAACCATTGACTAACATTCCTATTAGTCATTTATCCTGATTCTGCAAACTATCAACTAATACACTCAAACATATTTTTAATATTTAACATCAATTCAACACTAAATAGCTAGCTATACGTAATATTAGACTTATAACTTAGTTATTCTTCCCTATCTGTTTAGTCGTCTTGATCGAGGACGTTCATACTATTAGCGTATAGTCAAGTGCCAGATTATAAAAGTTTTAAGGGGTTGATGTTTACTAGAAAAGGGGCAGAATATTCCTCTTCACAAGGGCGTACACGTTCACGTTTCTCTACTGGGATGGGTGGATATTAACTATATTAATAGCGAAATTATATACAGTTAGGAGGATGGGAGTAAGAGTAAGTGTGATATGCTCACACGATATAAAAAGCTCAGCTGCCAAAAAAGAGGGTCCAAAGCTCCTATCCAACCACACAAAAGAAGATAGTAGCATCGTGTAGTAAAGCCCTGAGCCAAAAATTGAGTCTCTCTAAAACCAGTCAAAACGCACAAACCATAGAATCTAGAACCTATACGGCGTAGCTCTAGTATACACACCCTAATTGGCTTTGAAACGACCGCCTTAATAATAATAAATCACAAAATTCAACAACCTGCCAATACTTCAGATAAAGTAATCTCGAAGTTCGATTTCCATTTTCTCGTATTATACCCAATGTATTCAGATCTAGTTACATACACTATAAAATCTTCATAGATCGGCTAACTGAAACGGAGACTAGACAAGAGAAGTCCAATATATCTCAAATCCACACGCTCAAGTCATTCGTTCCCCTTTTCTCTCCACATCATCGTCATGGGGGGGGGGGGCCGGGGCGCCGGCCCCCCACCCCCCCCCGCACCCCCCCCACCCCCCCCGAGACACCCCAACAAAAAAAAAGAAAAAAAAAAAAAACAA
>MU623446.1:26617-57549 GCA_025201765.1 Daldinia sp. FL1419
ATTTAACGGATAATATACAATATAATTCAAATATTTATAAAATCAACACCCTAAATTAATTCGTTCCCCTTTTTTATCCAAATCATCGTAATACCCCCCCCCCCCCCCCCCCCCTTTAAAAAAATGTCTCTCCGCCGCACACAACAAATCAGAAAACAAAGAAAAAAAAATTAGCAACGGTGATGTTGCCCTTCCGTAACCTACACTGACTGCCATCTAGAGAGTATATGGATAACTTGCTCCTCCTAGGTCTATAAATGAAAGTAACCCGGTAAGGAAGCATCTACTCGGCGGCCGTCCTCCTCCACAGATCCCGCATCTGTATAACCCCCGGCACACAAGCCAACGCCCCCACCGCCGTCTCACTCAGGAGTCCCGTCTCGGAGCTCCAGTGCAGGGTCAGCGGGGCCCAAGCGAGGTTCCTCAGGAGTGTCTTGCGCCAGTTACTCGACCATTCCGCCTCCTCAGCCTGGACCTCGGACGCCGTCTTGCCACCCGCAAACTTCTCCTCACGAGTCCTCTGTCCGCGCTTCCGGGACTCGTAGAACAGCCTCCCGACTTCCGCCCCCACAAACGCAGCCCAGAACCTCGCGCTCCAGAGCGACGCGCGGCGCTGGGTACTCGGCGACCAACCGAGCACGCCCTTGGACGAGAGATACGCGCCGTTCTCCAGGGCCTGGAAGATGATGCACGTGGAGACCTGGAACCAAGAAATCGCCGTCTCGAGTCTATCCGGCTTCTTCTCTCCCTCTTTCTCTCCCTCTCCGTCTTTCTTCTTCGCTAACAGCCTTCTTAGCCAAAAGTACATATTCAACAGCCCCCACAGCCTCAAAAATGTCCTCGCGTCCGTAACCATGGCGCTCAGCGCGCGCAGCCTCTTCGCAAACTGCAGCGCCAGGGCCGCGGAGCGACCCGGCAGCGCCTTGGCGGTGAAGACGAGGGTGGCGGAGGGGGGTAGGCTGGCTGCTAGGGCGAGGAGCTGCTGGGCGCTGCGCTGGATGGCGGGGCGGGAGAGGTGCTCCAGCACGGAGGCCGAGAAGCGCGAGGCGTAGCATAGGAAGAGGAGGGTGGTGTCGATCCCGGAGGGAGTCTGGAGACACCGCTGCAGGTGGGCTAGGAAGGCGTCGATGTTGGAGGGGGCGGCAGTAATAACGGCTTTGATGGGGAAGGGCTGGGGTTTGACGATGGGGAGGGGGGAACCGGCGGGGACGGGGTCGCCCGAGGGCAAGTCCGCTGTTGCGGAGGTGGTGATTTCGCCGGTGCTCATTGTTGCTGAAGGTATTGATGTGCTATAGCGTATTGTATTGGATTGCAATGTGCTTTCTCACTTTCTCAATCAAACCCACTGTCTCTAGGTATAAACCGTGTAATTCGTATCTAACGTATACGAAACAATGCGGGCAGCGTTATCGATAAACGAAGTCAACGGACGATGCGATATATAATATATAATATATATATAGCTGGTTACTTTGGACTCGACGTCGAGGATCAACGAGAAGATTTCAGTAGATAGTTTGGTTTAGGTACCTGTTAAAAGACCGCAACGAAGTGAACGTCAGGCTGTTAAGAGGTAGTTAACCAATCAACAAAAACGTAGCAACGAACAAAGAAGCAGAGCGATATGTCAATAATAACACCAAAAAAAGCAAAAGCAAAAGCACAACGCTGCCACTAGTATAACTCGTAGAATCAAGATATAGCTGCGTCAATTGGTACGACAACTACACAATAGTTAAAAATGCTGTAGTGGGTTGCGTGACGCCGGCGCCGGTGGGTTTAATATTTAAAAGCGTAACAAAAGTTGGGACTACCTTAACTAACAACTAATAAGTTTCAAGAGCGTAGTTCGCACCTGCTAGGTTACTCTTTCTCTCTCCTTCCTTACCTCGGCACTCCGGTTCGGGGTGGTTCTACTGTCTCCAGTGCTAGACATGCGCCTAACCAATGCTAATCAATACCAGTTCAATGCTAGCCAATCCAGGTTTAGCCAGATTGGCAGAATTCCACCACCCTCATTTTACCCACATCACCGTCTAATAATGCAACTTATACAAGCATTAATAAAAGTCACTCGAATCATACGATATAAATTCACAAGTATAAAGCCCATAGTTAGTTATAGTAAACTCGGTAGAGCATCAATCTATCAGTCCATTAATCCATCACTCCAATAATCAATAATAATGATATACATACTAAAACTTCTTATTTGTTACAGCGTCTCTCATCTCTAGCTTTCTAAGCCTAAATTTCTAACCTAGTATACAAAAGTCGCCAAGCTTAATCTTATAGTTAAACCACTCAGTAGTAGTGATGTCTCCTATGACAAAGTTTCAACGTCCAGTTTTCGAATTAATCCCCAATGCCAATGGACTATTCCCAGCCACAGATCTTCCAGGCCACCCCTAAACCGCTTCAACCCAAAACCATAATACAATCCATTGTAGCGCCACCCCTGGCGTTCCGTCCCCAGCACCCCGAAGTTGGTATCATTCATCATCACCCTATCCTTTTATATATATAAAAAAACATTACAAATAGTTATACAAGTTTGGATATCCAATTTAAGGTCTTAGTTTGGGCCATATCGCTACCATAGCATCAGTATAGTAGCACATATCGCGACTACTAAGGCTTCCTTGCCGTATCCCGGTGACAAAACTGCAGCCAGGCCTTGTTGTGCAGGCAGAGGATCGAACGGCGTACCGCCCAAAAAGGGTGTCGGTATATTATCGTCGGAGGACGTCGACTGTGTTGAATCACTCGGCACGGTAGGTTGGGGCGTGTTCTGTGCTGATGTGGTATCGGCAAGTGATTCAGTGATCGTAGCTGGCGGCGTCGGGGTCTCTTGATCCGTCGTGGATTGCACTGTTGTGGAATGAACACTCGTACTGGTACTTCTACTGGCACCCGGCGTCGTCGACGTCGTCTTCTCAGTAGTGCGACTTGTTTCCGTCGAGAAACTCGTTGGTGCGGTGACTATTGTTGAGAATCCCCCCTTGGTTGGCGATGGGTGTATGGTCGTGGTCACCGTCGTTGGTCCGGCCCCAGGACAGAGGGTATCGACCAAATCACCCGAAAGCACGATCCCAAGCAATGACTTATGGCTGACATTGAGATCGCCACATGCGTCTTGTATAGAGCCCTGGACCTGTTCAACTCCCTTCACACACTTTGCCGAACATTGCCTTCTGCCCGTGAAATCCTTCACCTTACAACCTTCTATTTCTGTCTGATAGGCACGAATGCAACTTTTCGGTATGCTATTCGATATAATGAGCTGAAATTGGGATAAGTTGACGGCCGATGAGGTCGAGACCATAGCCAGCAGCACCGTTAAATCCAATGCTCGTCGCGATCGTTGCCGACGATGTGCCATCTTCGATGAAAAGCCCTTTCGCGATACTCCGGTGTGTTCGCAATGGAGCGCTGTCAAACCAAGTGACGGAACCAAAGAAGAACCAGAGAAAATCGAGGAAAGCGGTTATCCAAGAATACGATTTGATAATATCCAAAAATGGCCTGACGTCTTAGCCAAACAGCGTGAGCTCGACGAAGTCGGGTCTAGCTAGATCGAGCAAGCAGATAGGCCGAAACGCAAGTTGTATCAGAAGGCTACGAATGACGGAAGACCTCTTTAGTACAGCGCGAGACGCGGGTTTGTGAGAGGGTCGCGTAACGAGGACCCAGGGCAGGATAGATCCGAGGCGGATAAGTAGATGGAATATAATTGGGAGCAGCCACTCCGACGCCAATTATATTCAAAAGATAACAAACGGAAATTTGGAAAGGCGGTTCTAATGAAGAAATATGCAAAATATTAAGCCACCAAATGCAGTCAATGTGAAACAAGCACACCCGAATGGAGCGATGGTATGTAAAATGGTATGCTGTGGAAGGAAACGAAGCCCAGCTTCTCTAATTTTGGTATGTCGTGCTCGCGACAAATATTAAGCCAATGCCATAGTAACAGCAACAATGGATTTATCTTTAAAGAAGGTGGGTTGGGCAACAGATAGGCAAAGCAGGGTAAGGTATTGTGTAGTATTGTGTGATAGTACGCCTGGTTGACCTGGGTGAAGGAAGTATTGAAAGAAAAGACGGCAGAACGAAAGAAACAAACAACGTGCAATCTTACGACGAGTTCCTTTGGGAAAAGACCGAAAGGTCCAAAGTCGAGGAGTCCTGGCTAGGTAGGTCCTGGCTTGTTGACCTTGTTAAACCTTGGCTTATTTGTCCCGACTTATTACCTATTCAAGATGCAGCCTGCCATTTGGATCCATCTTGGGTCGACCACGCGAGATTTTCCCATTAGCTTCCTAACCTAGGTTAGGAAGTTCGCAGGGCTTCCCACCCTCCCACGAGACTAAACCCCTGGGCTAATCGTATCAATCAACTTACTCGACGGCTCGACCAGTCCGGCCTGGCAATCGGTGATGAACCCCTCGTAGTTATTGCCTCATGAGGTCGTAAGGTGATGCTCTGTCTGTCATGGGTTCTTGCAGGTTGTTGAGACTGAAAGGTCCGCTCGAGAAGACGAGCAGCGCAACCCAAGAAATAACCCCTACAGGAAGACTAGATCGGAATAAGCCAATGGAAAAGAAGGAATGATGTCAAGAAAAGGAAACGAAACAAGTGCGTGTTTGAGGTACCGACTAGCTATTCCCTGTCCCTCGTTTAATTGGCAGGAAGATTTCACTCTTACTAAAAGGTTATACAGTGGTGCCCGACTAATAGGCGTGGCGTCCGAAATTGGGGTAGCAGGGGTATGTAGAAGGTACGTGGGTACTTTATCAGGTACTTTATCGTCAGACTTTTCAAGGCTGTCTTTCGTCATAACCTTATCACATCACTATTTCGAGATCTAAGGAAATAGAGTTGTTAGCAATTGCGAATCGGCAATAGCAATCGAGTATTTGGCAAGCAAGAGCGATGGGGTTGGCGTGAATATCGCATACAATTACACGCATTCCGCCAATCAGTACTACTCGTATTCCTCGTTTTTAATCTCTGCATTAGACTTGAGTCATTGGCCGACGCGACTTGACCCAATATACATTAATCTAGGTTAGAATTGTCTCACCAAGGAGATTTTAAAAACACGATGTAGTGCAATTAGTTTCGGTTATCTAGGTATTCGGCCTTATCCTGCGATACCTAGGTAATTGGACTAAGAACAGCTTCGGTCTTATTATCGGGTGTACGCAATTTACCATCGAGGAAAATATTAACACTTAGAAGATGGCACCTGCAAGCCGCGAAGAGATCACATCCAAGGTTTTGGAAAGTCTCAAAGGAACACCATACGAGGCGTCATCTCTAGATATCCTCTCAGGGGGGACTGCTAACTTCATATACCGTGCAAAATTAGCGCAGCTACTTGAAGATGGCACGGGAGAGGTTGCTGTCAAACACTCTGAAGACTATATCGCGTCTTCCCCAGACTTCAAGTTAACGCTATCCCGTTGCGTATGTTAGACCTATTAAATGGAGAGCGAACCTTGCAGGCTTGTAATATTAACATTGAGTCTTCATAGCGCATCGAGGAAGAATGTCTCAAGGCCCTATCAACTTTTTCTATTGCCGGAAAGGAATATGAGAGTGATTTTTGCAATTTCGTCGTCAAGACGCCTAGATTCTACTATTTTGACGAGAAAACCAACACTCAAGTCCAGGAGTATCTACAGAATGGCACCGACTTGAAAACGCACACATTGACGGTATTATCCGAAGCTGATACGGAGGTGACGAAACATCAAAGCCTCCAACTTGGCAAGGCTTTAGGAAGATGGCTCAGGGGTTTTCACGGCTGGGCTACGCAACAATCCGAGCTGCGAAAGACGGTCGCTGCAAATAAGGAGCTACAGCAGTTGAAGCATTTCATCAATTTCTCGTGGCTACTAGATCGAGTGAACCAATTCCCAGCTGTTCTCGGAAGCGCCAAGGGTGTCTTCGAGAAGGTTAAGAAGATGGCTGCTGCAGAGTTGGAGGACGTTAGTCAGCTTCAGGTTATTCATGGTGATTTTTGGACGGGAAAGTGAGTAACGGGGGTTCCTCATTCCTACGAAACATTTGCTGACAGACGGACTAGTATTCTTCTCCCCAAGGCCCCAATCCAAAAGGGAGTAGGCGTGCCAATGTTCGTTATTGACTGGGAGATGTCACAGATAGGGAAGCCTAATCTCGACGTAGGCCAAATGCTCGCAGAGCTATACGAGTTGAAGTTATATAAAGGTAAAGCTGCGGGATTATATATGGTACAAGGATTCGTGGAAGGCTACGGCCCTGTGAGCGAAGACTTTGCCTTCCGCACGGCAATTCAAATAGGCGCTCATCTAGTCGCCTTTGGGATGACGGTCCCGGGCTGGGGATCAGCGGAGCAGGTAGAAGAATGTGGACGTCTTGGAAGAGATATCATAACTCACGCATGGCAGAAGGATCGTAAGTGGTTTGAGGCGAGCGATTTCGCCTGTCTATTCGACACATCTACCTAACCTAGATAACTAGGGAGTATCAACCAAATCTTTTCAGAAAAGAAAAAAAAGCTGCCGGTTTATTCGTATGAAACGAATTGTTAATTACCCTAAGTAAACCATCTATTAGATGGAACATAATACATAGTAAGCACATGCGAGAAGTTTATAAGTGGCCAGTTATTAGGGGTAAAATATGGCTTAAGAACACGGACCCACGTGACTCGAGAGAAAATAATTCTCAATGAGTCAAATTTCAGACTAACTTACCAACTTCAAAATCAATTCCTATAACTCGAAATATTCATTATAAAGCAAAGATATCCTTGTGTTATCAAACGGATTGAAGTTTCGGTCCCTGGTTCCGACCCCGCTTGCACTAGAATTTTTCATCGGAGGTATCCCCGATGACGACAACGGCAACAGCTCCGGCCGAGACGGCGGGGTCCTCTCGGCCGTGCAATCGGTGCAAGGACCAGGAAGGCACGATCGATTTGCGGGGAGCCGAAGTCGTGTGCGAGTAGGTGGAACACTTATACCCATTTCCCTCTATATACCACGTGCTCCTACGCATTATTTGCATAAAATATTTCATAGGAAGTATACTAATTCTGTAAAGAACTTGCTTCGCATATTACGTCTCCAGCAAAGCCATCAAGCGCCTCGAGGCCTTACAGCGGGAAACCGCCGCGCCTAGATCTAACAAGGGCCCCAAGCGGCCGCAGCGGTATCTAGTTGGCCTTTCGTGCGGCCCGTCGTCGACGGCTCTATTGCACGTTCTGACGGAGAATGTACGGCAGCAGCGCGCTAGGGGGCAGAAGACGTCTAGGTTTGAGTATGTTGCTGTGCACGTCGTTGATGATACTATTTCTCCTTTGAAGGGGAGAGATGGGGGTGGCGATGGAGGAGAGGAAGGAAAGGAAGATCTGTATATCGCCGCCTTCCGCACCCGCTTCCCAGACGCAAATCTACAAACCATGCCCCTGAGCTCTGCGCTGAAATTACCATCCATCGATTGGTCCTCTCTCCCAACTCCTACTCCCTCTGATACCACCACAACCCCCTCCCAAACTCTCGCCCAAACCTTAAACTCCCTCCCCTCCGCCTCCTCCCGCGCCGATGTCCAGCGCCTCCTAACGCGACACCTCCTCATCGCCGCCGCCCGCACTCGAAGCTGCGACGCTCTCCTCCTCGGCCACAGCACCACCTCTCTCGCCGAAGTAACCCTCTCCGAAACCGCCAAAGGGCGCGGCTTCTCGTTGCCCTGGCTAGTAAACGACGGCGCGGTCCCCGTGCCAGCGAGTCTGAATCCCGATTTCGTCGAGGGGAGCGGTGATAGCAGCGGCGCAGCTACTAACGGCGGCGAAAAAACGGCGACAGACGCATCGGCAAACCTCCCCGTATACAGCCCCCTCCGGGAACTCTTCCGCAAAGAACTCATCACCTACCTCTCCCAAGCCTCGCCCGCCCTAACCCCCCTCCTCCCCGCCGCCGAAGCAGCCAAACTCGCCACCGACAGCGGCGCAGCCGTAGTTTCCCACCGCGACCTGAGCATCGACGACGTGCTGTGCCGCTACTTCGCCGAAGTAGAAACCAACTATCCGTCCGTCGTCGCCAACGTCGTTCGCACGACGGGGAAGCTACTACGACGGCCTATGGACGCCGGGCATACTCACGACCACGAAGTCGATGGCGTCGGGCGCGAGCGCGAGCAGACAAACTGCGCCCTCTGCGGCGCACCCCTCGACGAACTAGGCGACGAGCGCTGGCGCGGCGAAATCGGCGACGATGACGGGGACGCGCGCGGGACCGGGAACAGACGGAAGCTGTGCTACGGGTGCCAGCGGACCGTACGAGGATAGCGTAGGATACATAATCTAGCTTAGATAGCCTAGAAGCTTTATTCGCACGTATCTATCTTGGCATCAGACTTGACAAAATATCACCAATGAGCAAAGCCGGTGGCTGAATCCTTTAGACAACATAACATAATCTTTCGTTTATGCCTTCTTCGCATCCACGCATACCACCCCCGTAAATAAATACGATACTAGTAAATCTAATTGAATATACTCGTATTAACTAAGGCGCCGTCCCAATTCTAAATAACCCCAGCCAAAGAGGAAAGAAAAAAAAAGGGGGGGAACGCTCGAATAGGAAAGAAGCTTTTCCTAACCTAACCCGACCTGCCCCAGCTCTATAACGGAGTCACTGGCACCCCGAATATCGTGAATATACGTATAAACCGGATATCTCCTCTTTTTCTAGACCATATCTTCCCTGGTCGACACCATGCAAGAGGTAGCCCACCTGGTTACTTAACCTCCTCCGTAGTCCCCAGTCATCTCTGGCCCCATGGCTCCTATATGTTGGCTTAGGCCTTACCTAACGTCGGGGCAGGTAATACCTTGAGTTCGAGTTTACGTATCAACTTATTCGTCTGCTCAGCTAGAGATAGCGTTAATATAGTATGGGGCAAGATACGCGCCAAGTGCGGTAAGAATCCCTTATATATAGCGAGGAAACCCTCTGTGCGGATCGTCTTGCCTAGACAGTCGAAGACGCCCTTGTATAGGTTACCATTCTGGTTGTATAGTCGCGACATGATTGTGTCTTGGAATCATATGTTAGCAAGCGTCTCATCCACGCCCAGAAAATGGAATATTATGGGAGCTTACCAGGCGGGTGCATAAAGCAGCACACAACAAATCCCGACACCGTACTACTCGCCAAATGTAGCGGCGCGCCTTCTTCCATGCCCAAATGCCTAACAAGTCTCCTCTTCGCAAAGAAGTACGTAGGCAGCTGCACCGAGCTACCAAACCCGGTACGAATCATCGCAGCGCCTACACCACGGTACAAGCCACCGAAACCCTCCGCACGGTAGATCTGGCCAAGGCCGTCGATCGCGTTGCGGTAGTTATGCTGGGTGCCCACGGGTAAAAAGGGCGAGTAGCTCTGGAGCCGCGTTTTGACAAGGAAGAAAGGGCTACCGGCCGCCGCGCCGATAATGCCCGAGCTCGCGCCGCAGAGCATGTTGACACCTAAGTTCTGTACCGCTCCGTCACGCAGGAGCAATTGTGCTAATCCATTCCGCATCGGCTCGTAGAAACCCAATCGGCACCCGTTGAGTAGCACCTGGTATACATATGCGCATCCAATACCCCGGTATATACCACGCAGACCTTCGTTCCGTATAATGACGCTGACGCCGTGGAACGGCCCCCGGTAGTGATGCGGTTGGTGGCCTTTGGTTTGGAGCTCACCCTGGAGTTGCATTCTATTTCCTGTTAGCTAAATCCTGATATAATGCGCCCACATAACGTTTCTCTCCGAGACAGAGTCTCATACTGCATAGTGCAGACCAATTGCGTCCTTTAAGACTCTTTGTGTGCGAACGAGAGAACAATGGGCATGCGTACCGAATCTTGACAGTTTCGAAGGGATGCGTGGCCGTGACGGCACCGCAGGCGGCAATACCGCCCGCTATAAAAGCCCTATACGCTTGCAATTAGTCCGTGAAGCTCTTTACACGATTATGTAGCTAATCCCGTACCCGGCCGTAGTCGCCATAGCTTCGTTCCGAGCAGTCCGCTCAACCACCGCGCAATTGCTTTTTCTTTGGGACTTGTGCCTCCCCTCTCCGTGGTGTCTATCTCGCTCTACTTTGCTAAAGGTAGTTCCTCGTCGGCGGCAAAGTTACACCGCATAAGTCGACCAAGTCGAAATTGGGCGCGGCGCAGCTGGAAGGAATATCAAAGGTCTGATGTCCGGCGTCGATTCGCTTTTTCGGCGTTAGCGGGAAACACGGACGAATGCTGGACGAATGTTGGCCGTATGGAAGCAGAAGGGAAAGGAAGAAGGACCCAAGAAGAAGTGGTTGCAAACAAGAAAAAAAGGGTAAGAGAAAAAAAAGGGCAAATCATAAATCCATTTTTCAGTTGGTGAGGCTTATTGTTCTACTCTGATATCGGGTTAACAATGAATCCATTGATGACAGGATTAAGAAAGATAATAGGTAGTAGTAACTTCCAACATGTAGACGTGCAAAAGAAAATCAAAAAGTAAGGTACCTCTCCTTCTAGGGCTGCGTTCCCTCCCCGGTACGACCCTCCAGAAAACGCGGTTTGTGTGAACTTTGAAGGATTAGAGGACCCTCCCTTCCCTGAATTTACAACGCCCTGTCTCCGAGCTCGCAATTGCTAAAAAGTCGCAAAGTTGCAAGCTAATTCCTTAAGCTCTCATTTAGTAGCGGATAGCGGATGACGGATGCCAGATAGCGGATGAACATGGGATCGAAGCTGCCATATGTATGTATGCAACGCCGATTGTACCCTTCCCCACTCTATAACTACCTTACTTCCATTAGTGTGTGGTTACTTCTATTTAAGTACCTCTCTCCTCGATTCGATCCGATTAATAAGCTCATGTAGGGCTATCCCGTATGGGGGGAAAGGGGGGGGGAAATAAGGGGTTCGGGTAGCTGCGCGTAGTTATCTAACCTAGGTACTACTATTATATGCAGTTATCCTATCTTAGACACGTAAGATAGGAGATAGGTACGTAAAGTAAGAATAACTTCCATCCTGAGGTAATTCCTGCCTTATAAAGGTCATCTAGTGTATATTTTTACTTTACTTTGGTAATGTAAGTAGCCTCACGTCACGTTCTCCAAGAGCCTCGATCATGCACAAGCCCACCTCGTTCCATATGCAGGTATGATCTGTCACTACGAATCCGAAACATATAAAAAGAAAAGATAACCGAGATTGATAGATATAAAAATTATATATATACCTATATATATAAAGGCCTCAATTCGTGGCTGCGACTTTGTAACCGACTTATAAATACTATTATGCGATCGCAAAATATACCTGACTCCCATTACCGTGGCTGATGTCCCCCAAGTCCAGCCATGAATGCATCTATATTGTACATCGACTCCCATAGACACATGCTTCATAGAACCCATATCCCCCTTACGAAAATAAAGGATGACAAACGACAAACTAGGCCAAAGGCGCCGGAACTGATGTGCTTGTGAATAGCCACATTTCAACTTCTGGGAAGTATATACTCATCCATCCCACCACTTGACACCCTCCCAAGAGCGTAGCTCTTGCTCTCCACAGGTGTCCCAAAGATATCGATAATAGACCCGGCTTGCTATGGTATCAAGCTCGGTCCTGGCTTGCTCGTTCTCGGGTAGGGAGTAAACAGATATAATATAAACGTCTAGTTCCCCCCAGTTTCTAACAAGCCCGATACTGTCTAAATCTCACTCTTCTGCTAACCCCCTCCCGCGCCCGGAATGACCTACCGGGAGGATCCAAAACGGGCCAGAATGGTATTTTTGTAACCTTCTCAAAATGCCGATTTAGGTGTATGTTGTTGATGACTGACTCTTTCGCCACGTTTCAATCTTCAATTATACACACGATACTGTAGCATCCCCATGCGGCATCCTTTTTTGAATCTTGTCCTCGAATCTGGAGTGCAGATGTATCCACTTTAGGCAACAAGAAAACACCCAAGCTCTACAAAAGGCAACAGCTCTTCTACGACCTATCCACTTCAACCTGTGCTGCGGCATCTAGGCTGCTCATACCAGTTCGCCGAGTACTCTCCTGGCTTACTCGTGCTGGGTTTCCATCAAAGACCCATGGTCCAGCGTCATTGCGTGGAGTAATTGGGCCCTCGTTACCAGGAACTAAGGGGTTGCCGTTCGGGGATGGCGTCCGATTGGTTGTGGACCGATCACCATTACTCACGCGTGGTGTCGCATTCGGTATTGGAACCGGTTCTGCGACGGTGTGCCTCAATAAGGCTGATTGCACTGCGGCGGCATCGATCTGCATTGTGGCGTCACCTGCGTCACCTGCGTCACCTGCATCGCCTTCGCTAGACGATTGCTGCACGTTGCCGTTGGTGTCCGTCTCGGTAATTGCAAGCGGTACAACGCTGTCATTCGGTTGAGAAGCTGGAGGTGTAGATTTTTCCTCCTGGGCATCGTCTATACCCGAGTCCAGTTGTTGCCATTCGTCAGATGGCTCATCTACTTCGGCATCTAGGTCTGCGGTAGCTCGACAATTCGGGCATATGAAGATTGGCCACGACGGTCCGTTTAGCATTTCTCGAATGCATTTATAATGCCAGGTGTGTGAACAAGGCGCCACAAAGAGGGATTGGCAAGGCTATTAGAAATAGGCATGTTAGTATTGAATAAGGAGTATAGGATCTAGTAACGCTCGAAAGCATAATACGTACTGCTATCGCGTTTAAGCAGATGGAGCAATCTTGTGCATGTGCTGATGAAGCCGACGTCGATGTCAAGTCTCTTAAACGTTTGTGCGTTGCCATACTATTAACTCATTAGTCGTGTTTTCCCTGACATGACAAAATGACAAAAGGACAATATGCAAATATAAGCTGCAAAGACCGTATGCATGATGTATAACGTACTTGAAAGTGTTTGGCTTCGATTGCCAGCCTCTGTTTAGTTCTATGCGCATCTTTACGCATCGGTATATCATCTCCTCGCCACCTTTGAAGTCTATTCCTAGCTGAACTATATCACCATCATTGATAGGAAATGGTTTAGACTCGGTACCGGGAGCACTCAGGCGGATATGATTGAGAAACGTCCCGGACGAACTCTTGACATCTTTGATGTACCATTTCCCCTTCTCGAACCAGAATTCGCAATGACGCCGGCTTACTACCTTACTCTTAAAACCTACAGGTGCGGCAGACGGCGTGTTGATAGGCACGAGGGCGTGGTTCTCCCGCTCCGAGTATCGACCGACCTTGATTGTTTCCTTGCCTGTGGGTAATGTACGTGAAATCGGTGTGAATGAAAGGGACGGTCGATTTGATCGTGTATCGTAGAATGCCGAGAAGCGGATGGTCGGTAACACATCGTGAGCAGGGTCGCCCGTAGTTGCTGACCGTGTCCGTGTCATATTTGCGTCTGATGGGGTTTCCTGATTTTCGGCTAGAGGATTTGATCCTGATCTTGAGTTTAACAGAGCCTCGGAAGCAGCTTCGGAGAATCTACTAGCGCGACGGCGATGGGTCCTACTCGAGTTGTCGTTTGGATCTGCCGTATTGAGCGGGTCGGAGTCGACCTCATGAGGAGCAGCGGACGTATGAGTGGGGGAAGCAGGCTGGATTGGAGGTGCAGATGTGGATGTATCTTGAGGAGCGGTCCTATTATGATGGACGAGGCTAGACGTGTCGCGCGACAAGAGATGTAGATGTATTAAACCCCGTAGTCTACTACCTCTACCTGGAGACGAAGGAGATGCCGGTGGAGCAGTTGTGGAAGGTGTGAGAGGCGGGAAAAGACCCGGCGATGGAGGCGTAGGCTGTGTGAACATTTATTACGCTTTGTACGTGGGCGTCGAGCAAAAAGGTAATCTGGGGGGGTGTGTGTGGAAGTGCGTCCACAGGTTGTCTATGATTGACGAATAGTAGACCGTATTTTTAACAAGTATAATAACGAATAATAATGGAAATAAGAGCACCGACTTGGAGTGGAGAGGAAAAATAGGGTCGGAAATTTTTTAAAATTCTTTTTTTGGTACAGGAAATAGGAGCACGGCAAACCGGAGTGGCTATTGATATCTAAAAGGGTCCTTTTGCAGTGGGGGGGAAGAAACGAGCTTTGGGGGTTTCTGCAGGTTTGTTAATTCCCTTTCGACGTCTTATGTTCGCAAGAATGCAAGAATGCAGAATGCAGAATGCGATGCGGAGTCGGCTGATCAAAAGCTGGTTTGACCTTTTAAAACCATGCAAATAAAACCCAGGCAAGCTGGACGTGGGACCCCAGTTAGGCCAAGTCTAGTTGCTTGCATAGATACCTTAGGTTAGGTATGTAAGGTAGGGGGTTTTAAAATCTTCTATTGGAGTAGATCGTAGGCGGGTGGTATTTGTTTAGAATAAAAGATGGTTTCAATGTTGTATTTGTACGTAGAAACCATTTGTTGCCCGTTATCGTAATCGAAGGACGCGGAAATGAGAAGAGAAAGGGAACAATGAAAAGTTCTAACCAACTAGTTAACTAAACAGAAGATAAAGTTTTCAGGGTAGGTATGATGAGAAGAAAAAACCCACAACAACAACAATGGGAAACCACTTTGGCTCCTACACCAATTCAATCTGGTCGGGAAACTGGCAAAGTCTTACGTTATTAGACTGACGACATCCATGTTACCTATCTGTATTTATTTTATAAGGTTAGGTACAGTACTACATAAGGTACGCATATACGCAGCATCCATACGGTTCGTAGGCGTATGTACAACGGATCCATTACCTCCTCCATCCATCCATCCATCCATAGGTACACAATATACCTAATATACACATCATACTAAATGTAGATAGGCATAGAAAAGCTGATGGGTAAATTTTAGAAACAGGCCATACCAAAAGGGGGATATTACAGCCTCATACTTTCCCCGAATCTATGGAGATACCCGGTGTACTTAGGGCCTTCCGAGCTGAGGTAACTGTTTATGCTCATTAAACCGCTATCTACGCTTATGTAAATGTTTGTGTACAGTCGTACCGTGCCTATGTACCGGTACTAGAGGATCAACTCTGCCTTCGTACGTCATATTAGTCTTGCTTATCATTCCGCAGTCGAATAGGATCAACTCGATAGATATAACTATATAGGTACATACCTAAGTAATATACCGATCAAAGACTCGCGTTTCTATTTTGCTCTATCTTGGAACGCTCTTCGTCATATGCGGAATGACTTGTGAAAATTTCAAAGCTTTCCGAAGACGAAGACCCATCATCTGTTTTTAGCCTAGAGATTAGAAGAAGAAAAAAAGAAGGAAGAAGAAAAGCGATCCGCAGACGGCGTCGACTACATAGAAAACCATTGGAAAGCTAACCAGGTCTTAAACCGTCTCTGCTTGGCAATGTAGATCCTGTATAAACCGGTTAAGCGCACCGATGCTTCGGAAGACTAGGGGATAAAGTCTTATAAATATTTAACTTCCGAGACTTGACTATGTAGACTACTCTTACACACACACCCTCGCACTCGACTCACATTCAGCTCTCTAATTGTTGCATATAAAACAAGAGCCTCGTATTCACCGCTCTCTCCTTATACTCGCCAATTCAACTCTTGTACTCAAGAGTCTGAAATTCATACCTATGAAAATACCTATAGGCAAGATTATTGTGTGGTATCATTATAGATTAGCTGTATAGGTCCACTAAGTCATCATTTCCATGTGCTTGTCCCTATTCTGCTATGCACGATATAAGACCGTTAAGCCAGCCACGTGATCAATTGAAATCCATGTGCTGTGTGAGAGAACGCAGCGATTGTGCTTGAGCAAAGCTATCGAAAGCCTCCGTAACGCCGTTGCCACCAGACCCTACCCTTGAACCGCTTAACGATGAAAACTTAAAAAGTTTACGCCGAGACAATTAGACACGGGAAGGGATTAACCTTATTTCCCGGTTTTCTGCTTCTTCGCCTTGGGCTTCTCTTCCTCTTCCTCATCCGCCATCTCCTCGTCCTCGTCCTCGCCATCCCCACCGTCGACGTCGCTCTCCGCACTACCGGAGCCAGACGATTCGTGGGCTGAATCGTACTCCTCGGCAACGTCACTCTCGCTTTCAGCTTGGAAGTCCTCATCAACACTTTCCTCGTCTTCGTCGGCTGAGCCACGGTCCGCTCGAGGTCCGACTACCTCCTCTTCGGACTCAGCCATGGCTTCCTCACGAAGGGCAGCAGCAAGTAAATTGGCGTCTTCGTCGATCTCATTCTTCACGCGCAGACCCTTGAGTTTGAAGAACCCTTCAAGCGCCTTCAAGTCCTCTCTATTAATATTGCTGAACTGATGAGGTGCTCCACCGCTCTTCATGTGAACCGCAATATCGAAGGTCGATAATGCGGAGACCGCGCCACTAACACGGGAGAAAACAATCGAAGATGTCTGGTCGTACGACACGTAAGTTGCGGGTTTCGGCACAAACATGAAGGCTTTCTCCAAGCAGTACAGGAATCCCTCTGCTGCCTTGATTGAGCATTTGATGCCAAATTGGTTCCTATGCGTCATGAAGTCCTTAGCCGGAGATGTGATCTTCTTATTGGCAAGGCCCTTGAAAATATAGGTAATAACTTGGTGTAGTGGTTGTTCGTAGTGAGGCTGTAAACGATCCTTATACTGCTCATTAAGCTGCTCCTCGGTGAGATTCAGATCAATGGTTACTTCCTCATCTTTCTTAGCCTGCATGACTAGGAATGGGTACCTCGTCTGTCCCTGACGAAGGGGCGGGTCTAGTCCGATGCAAAGCATGAAGTGTAGATCGTCTGGCTTCGGAAGCACCATAAACTTCTTAATGGCCTCGTACTGGATTTTATAGTCGTACGTCTTACCGCGAAGGCGAAACGACGCTTCATACATGTCGATATCGAATCGTCCACTGCATCGTAGTTAATAAACTATACACTCAATATAGATCAAGTAGACTAACCGTGGTGTAAGGTGTAGGACCTCCAAGAAAGTAGCAATCGCATCACCTGCAGTCTCACCGATCTCGGCCTTGTCCATGAGTGTCTCGTAGAATAGAGTCGCGGCATTCTTCTCCTCTTCAGCGCCGCTTCCTGCTTCCTCCCCTTCCGTCTCTTTGCGAGTAGTAGTACCGGGAATATAGAAGCGCATCTCTACGAGCTGGTCCTTGCCCGCGCCGGATTTCTTGCCACGACCCCGCGCACCGCCCAAGTGTCCGTTGGTGCCCGTATCATCCTCGTTCGATGCAGCGAATTCGACAGATACCTCGTTACGGCCAGCAAGGTTTGTGTTTGAGATTTCAGAGTAGGGTATCTCAAACGAAGGCTTATTCTGAACGTTGAAGACAAGCTCGGCTTTGCTAAATTCGGTCTTGCCCCAGTTCCAGCCTCGCAAGGCATGTTCCTTGGGGTCAAGATTTATGCTGTACCAGTTCTTGAATATCTTGCTTAGGCGTTCTAAATCCTGAAGATGATTTTATCAATTGCCAAATCCTACCGTAACCAAATAATTGGCACAATTTACCTCTTGTTGAAAGCCATCAAGATGGACAAGCTCGGAAGACCTTTTCAGAATCTTGACTTCGTAGCCTTTTGCAGCACGGCTCCATTGCGCATTGGCGATATCACTACGGTCGAGGGTAAAAGTGTTGCCACCTGCGGAAGGTTTCCAACCGAGACCATTTTCTGCGAATCGGCACTTTCCAGACTCTTTAGATAGGTCGAGGAAGATGTTGTCGAAATTCTCGCTGTGAAATTTGCTAATTAGCAAATATGATGGATGATTCAAAGATATCTTGGATACTTACAACGCAGCCATAGTGACGATGAGGATGGATGTTGGAGTTGGCAGGTTGTTGGCTGTTGGTGAGGTCGGGAAGGTAAAGTTAGGTACCTAAAGATGCGACAGCTAATGGAAACCGCCTCTTGGGAAGAAAAAGTTCAAAAAATGAAAGGCGCGTCGACGCGCTAAGTTGCCTGAGTACCCAGCCTAGGCAGGCATCTAAAGTACCTAATCTAACCCAATACCCGGGTGCTTGTTTGTTAACGGCATTACGTAAGGTAGAGGGAAGTACCTCCTAACCGTCAACCGTCAATCGGTACCTAGGTTAGTACCTTTGTATCTCAAAGTGGGAACTAATGGGATATTTTGGCGTAAAAGAAGCACGTGATTTCAGCTGGTTTGCATTTTGTACAACATCAGAACATGAGGACATTACGTCTCTCATTCCCGGGGTACGGTACAATACGGACCCCATAGACCCCACCTACCGCCCACTTGCCTTATCCGCTTGTTCTCGTTCGAGTATGTACCTACAATACATAGTAGTGTGTTCGAGTTCAGGAGAGGCTCGCCGCTGATTTTCAACAACACTTATTATTAAATTCAGTAGGGTCAACAGGGGGTACCCAGGTACATAGCTTCAGATTCCGCTCCTTGAATCAATCGGCGTACCCATCAAAAGTACCCTTACCTTACCTAACTTTAGGTCCTTAAGTAATATCTTTACTGCTTCTTTTACTGCTTCACTCTCCCCTATCTATCCAGACCTACCCAATTTCCTCCTTCTCTCTTTCTTTCTTTTTTTCCCTCAGTCTTACAAAGTTTTACTTTGTTCATGCTTCAATCTTGCTGATTGATATCTCACCTCATCTTCTATCTTATCCTAAATACTTTTTTTTTTATCAACCATCCTACTGCTTACAGCCAATCATGTCTGGGCGCTTCGTTCGAGCGTCCAAGTACCGTACGCCCCCAACGCGCTTCCTTGCGCTTCCTTGCGATTTGCGATGACCCGACTAACCTTGATTAAGGACATGTCTTCGGTAAATCTACACGGAAGGAATTCTGTTACGATAATATACGTATAAGTCGAAACGCTTGGGATACCAACTTGGTTAAGGTCTGGTCTTCCCTCCCCTCTTTTATTATCTGCATAGTAGACTGGGAACTGACGGGTCTGGTCAAAATAGGTCAATCCAGAATATCTCTCCGTCAATTGGGAGGCTAGTGGTGGAGGTGCCTTTGCTGTCATCCCCCTGGGTGAAAAGGGCAAGCTCCCCGATGTCATTCCTTTATTCCGTGGCCACACTGCTGCCGTTCTCGATACCGACTGGTGCGCACGCGACCCTTGGAGTGGTTGATTTCCCCCTATTCGAAGACCCTAACCTAATATTATTACTCAAGGAACCCTTTCAATGATCGTCTAATCGCTTCAGCTTCCGAGGATGGAAAAATAATGATTTGGGAAGTGCCCCAGGGCTTTACCCTGTTCACGGATGCCGAAGAGCCAGCCGACGTGGCTCCTGTTTCCAAATTGACCGGCCACTCGAGAAAAGTCGGTCAGGTATTATTCAACCCTGCCGCCGAGAACATACTTGCTTCCGCCTCTGGGGACTTCACGATCAAGATTTGGGATGTGGGTACTGGTTCTGCCGCCCACACCCTCAAGCACCCCGATATCGTACAGAGTCTGTCATGGAATGCCCATGGTACCATGCTCGTTACGACGTCGAGAGACAAGAAGCTTCGCGTATGGGATGTACGACAAGAACGTCCTGCACATGAAGGCCCGGGTCACGAGGGTGCCAAAAATAGCAGAACAGTGTGGTTAGGAGAGCACAACAGATTTGCCACCACTGGTTTCTCTCGTATGAGTGATCGTCAGCTTGCTCTTTGGGAACCTGGCAACAACACGCCGATAGTCCTTAGCATCCTTGATAGTATCTCCGGTGTCTGCATGCCTTTCTGGGGTAAGGTGGTCTTTAGCTCATATCTGTTGCACAGCTAACTTGGATACAGACGATGCCTGCAACTGCTTGTACCTCGCCGGTAAAGGGTAAGTCTTACATCACTACTCACATCTAGGAGCAATTCTAATCCGGTCGTTTCAGAGACGGCAATATCCGATACTTTGAGTATGAGAACGACAAGTTTGAATTTCTCTCTGAGTATAAGTCGATTGAGCCCCAGAGAGGTATCGCTTTTCTTCCGAAGCGCGGAGTAAATGTAAGTTGTCATATTATAACTATTTTCCTTTCCAGTATTATAGCTTACAATAAAAAGGTGCATGAAAATGAAGTCATGAGGGCATACAAGACAGTTAACGACACATACATTGAGCCGATCTCTTTCACTGTCCCCCGACGGGCTGAAACATTCCAATCGGACATTTTCCCGCCCGCTTCGGGTGCCAAACCTGGCATCAGTGCTGGCGATTGGTTGTCCGGTAAAACCGGTCTACCACCGAAGATTGATTTTGAAAGCATCTATGAAGGCAATGCGCCTGTTGAGGTTCCTGCCGACTATCAACCTCCTGCTTCCGCACCAGCCCCCGCCCCTACACCTAAGCCTGCTCCAAAGAAGGAACCTGAACCAGCACCGGCACCAGTCCCCACAATGAAGGAACAGAATCGCTCCATGGCTGCGATAGCTTCCAAGTATGAAGACCAAGAGGAAACTGAGGACGACGAAACCTCAAGCTTCGAAGAGATTTCAAAGCCAACCCAGCGCAGCGCAATTCCTACACGATCTGAGCCTACACCTCCCTCTCCTACTAAGACAGCTTCTGCACCGCCACCAAAAGCGGCACCCGCAATTAAATCGCCCATTGACGCACCAACCCCGGTTACAGCTGCCCCTGTTTCAGCATCGTCGAACAGCCCGACAGCTGGCCCAGGCGTTGAGACTACCTTGGAACAGATTAAGCAACTAATAGAAACCCAGACTAAGATGATTAGCGTACAAGGCCAAAAGATCAACCATTTGACGGATGAGGTAGATAGCCTGAAGAAGCGAGTAGGATCTGGATCGCAGGACCAAGTTGAACGCATTCGACAACTAGAGCTGGAGTTGGAAGAGTTGAGGTCATAAAATATTTACAGGGATGTTGTAGGAATATGCATCGAGATGGTCGAAAGTGGTGGACTAGGGTCGAGCAGTTGACGGATAACGATATTGACGAAGCTTACACCTGCAATCAGTCGAGAATATTGTGCCCCAGAGCTATGTTGGCGTTCCTGAATCTTTTAATAGGCTGCATTTGTGGGTTATACCTTTGTCAACCGGGTTTCTTGTCTCATGGGTAGGTTAAACTGACACCCCAAGAGTTTTATCTATCGTCGCAAACTAGGCTTTTTCCTCACGTATGCAATGTCAATTGAGAGATTCTTTTATTACCTTGACTAGTAGTAGATCTTGGATTGCGTTGTGATACTCTTTTTATTTCCCTTGCTTAATATTCCACGCAACACAATCATCAAATTTGACCCCTGTGCCGCCGAAGCAGTCCAAGGCACTACCGATTGTGAGGTCTACCTTTCCACGGCTTAGCCTTTTGACCAGCTCGAGATCATCTAGATTTCTCCCGCCTCCAGCATACGTCACCGGTATGCTGCACCACTCCGCGAGCTTCTCGACGAGCTTCTCATCAATACCCTTTTGGAGACCTTCGTTGTCGGCGGCATGGATAAGGAACTCGGAGCAGTACGGTTCCAGAGATTTAATAGTCCCTGTGCACTACTTAGTCAAGGAATCTTGAGGTTATAGGAAGAAAAATGCCTTGGTTACCTTCATTCACCTCCATATCGGTGATAGTCTGCCACTTATTCGTGGCTACGAACCATTTCTCGTCACCTTGCCGCCTACAACTCAAATCGATAACGAGATCATCTTTTCGACCACCGAGCGAAGCTAGCACGGCGTCCAGACGTTCCTGACTAAACTTGCTTCCGTTAAAGAGGAAGGATGTGATGATGACCTACTAGAACTTTCAATCAGCAACGCTACATGGCGTGTTTATTCATATATTACCTACCTTGCTGGCGCCCCGTTTCATCCACGTTGCAGCGTTCGAGGCATTAATACCGCCTCCAACTTGGAGATGACCCGGCCATGCTTCCAATGCTTCGATCGCAGCTTCTTCGTTTCCTGGGCCCAGCATAATAACATGAGCCCCCTCGAGATTATTATCTCGATACAGACGGGCAAAGTGACCAGCAGAATGCTGCGAGACGAAGTTCGTCTTGAGCTCAGCGGTCGAGCTATCGAGGGTTCCGCCCACGATCTGCTTAACCTGGCCGGCGTGCAGGTCTATGCATGGTCTAAATCGTGTCATTGTGCTTTTGAATAATAATTCGGAGCTCATAAAATTAGGAAATTCGAGTACCACCGTAATACGTTTAACAAAGATACCTAGGTAGGTAACTATGTTTAAATTCAACTCTTTTAACTCATTCACTGACGGCGGGGCTTTACCTTGAATCCCTATCCGCTATGAGGCCATAGTGGGGCATCTTTTTAGCGTCAGGGACTAGTCGAGTCAATTTAAAGCGCTGGTTGGCTAATATGCTAAAGATTGAAATCAGATAGTTATGAGGTACATATGTAGTGGTTACCTAGGTACCTAGTTAGCATGTCTAACGCTTTTTCACGGCTTGGGTCCACTAAAATTTTATCTTTCCAACTTCAACATTGCAACAGATATACCAACTTCGAGCAACCGCAATTAATTTAGAGATGGCTACCGCACTCGGCAAACGGAAATCGCGCACGCAAAAGGCAGAGTCTTCGGTATCCCAGGAAGAAGCTCAAGCTATCTTCCGCCAACACTTCGAAGCCCAATTTGCCCCGTTGGAATCGTCACATGTTTCAAAACCGGCACAAGTTGACGAGCCCGAAGACCTACGTTCCGACTCGGATGATGACTCGGAGGGTTCTTGGGACGGTATATCTGATGATGAGTCGGGTTCGGAGTCAGAGTCGGATTCGGAGTCCACGTCACCAAGCTCATCGGCGGTTGAAGTTGTCGAAGTAGTCACGCACACGAGCAAACTCCCTTCTCTCTCCACCGATCCGCTCTCTAAGCGTGAAAGCAAAGCCTACCTATCCTCGCGTGTTCCCTCCTCATCCTTAGACCCAAATGCTCCCTTCGCCGCCCCAACAGCAAAGCGCAAGACTGCTACAGACGAAGATGCCCCTTCGCTTCTAAAGAACGATCTGGCACTACAACGTCTGTTGTCCGAATCGCACCTCTTCTCTGGGTCGGGTCAAAACGACGGCAGCATAGAACACGCAGGTCGCAACCGCCATCTGGCTACTGACCTGCGACTATCAGCGCTAGGTTCCAAAGCCAGCATTTTCAAGCAGGCCAAGATGCCTATGTCGCATCGAAAAGGCATCGTGGCCGCTGCGACGGCACGCGAGACAAAGAGGCGCAAGGAAGCTCGTGAGAACGGTATCGTTTTGGAGCGGCCAACAAGCGGAGCTACAAAAGGGAAGCCTAAAGTTAGAAAATTCGAGAAGGCCGTTGATGCCCCCGCGGTAGGAAAACTAAGGAATGGTATGCTGAAACTAAGCCGCAAAGATATTGCTGAGATCCAAGGAGATGATAGGAGGTCTGGGGGTAGAAGCGGCGGGAAGAGGAGAAGAAGGTGAAAGAACGGAGGTCAAAGATGAATACCTCGTCCATATTCATCTGGCGACCTTGTCAGATGAAACACTGATATCTTATAACGCATCCCATTACGTGAGCGGATCCAAGGGGACTTTCCCCTGTCTTCCTCATCATATTTCCATCCACCTTAATACGTACATATTCCTCAGTCGGGGCAAGCTTATATTCAATCATTTGCCAAGCTTGGACTATTTCGATACACCATAAACTCACTCCATTTTCCACCATCGAGATGTACACCAATACTACTAATTGTGAAGAGCTTGCGGGCATAAAGAGTGCAATTATCATTCTCACAACGTTGCTCCACCGCACAAACGCCGAGATTGCTAGCATGAAGACAGATATCCGAAAGTATGCATTTTATACTCCGTAAGCTACGAAGGGATATCATTTGCGTTACGCTGGGTCCTCAATTAGCTTCAGAAGGCTTTGGCGAGTTCATCTCAACCGCTCCTCGTTTGGAAAGCAAGAATACGGAAGAATTTCTTCAATGGAAAATGGACATTCTATTCAAATTACATGTTGACGGTGGAGAAACGAGTGACTAGAAACAATTCGAATATGTGTTAACCCGACTCGGACAAGAATATCGGAGCTTTATCGAGAACTCTGCTCGAGGTAAATTTGGTTGGGGGTGGGATATCAGAGGTATCTTTGAGATTATGGAATCCAACCTCGACGACGAAGATGGCCCAGGGTTCGAATCAAATTAGATCTCAGGTGAGGTCTTAGATAAGGCCAGGCGACAAGGGAAAACCAGCAATCTAAGTGTATCATCCATGGTGCTCATATAAGAAAGACCGAGTAAGCGTTCATCACCATTGCTAAACGAATACTTGTCCCCAAGAGACTGGGTACTACCCTAGGGGTGATATCCCAGAAGGATAATGGGCACAGGCGTCGGTCATGGTCATTGTCTTTACCATAGACGAAATTACGTTTTAGCCTATCCACCCGCAAAGTATTAGATAGGACCAGATAGTTGTGTGCTAAATACACAATGTTATTACCCGACGGTTACCTTTATTCCAGTCAGAAGCTTCCGAGTAATAACAATCCCGAATTTTGTGTTTATAATCTCGGGTTTGATGAGCTCCATGTGGGCAACAATTGGTTAGGGGGATAGTCTCCAGAAGCTGCGTCCTAACTGTGGGTAAAAGGAGGTCATAACAGACACATAACTCAGTATTTGGCATAGCAACTATTCCAAAGCCACCCACCTACAAACCACACTAATAAGTGAAAGATCTAAAAACCATATATGCTGAAGCATAAAGTATACTATCAATTACGACGGGACTTCATACAAGAACACACCTAGGTACCTACCTAGGTATCCTCCAGTCTCCTTATATACCCTCCTTACAATATCCCAACACTCCAAACCCCCCTATCAACCCCTAAAAAACAACGTAAAAAGCCCCCCTCCGTCGCCCTGTATACGCCGCAATGTCAATCTATAATCCAGGCATCCTTACGCCTCCGGCCAAATACCCGTGTAAAAACCCCATCCCGCTAAAACACACATTTGGCCCCAACTTGAAACCGCAAACAACCTTCTCCCCAGCCCGCCGCGGATCCTCCCTCCCCTGCAACCATAATCCGACTTCAAGCCAAATAAATCCCTTGGCCCTCAGTCGCCTACCTAAGCACACTCCTTATTCCGATTCCGCTGCAACGGCCCGGATCTTCTCTTGCTTCGCCCACCGTGAGATGTCTTGACCAATGACCTCGCTTCGGAGGGATTAAGCATAGATTTGATATCGCTTCGATCAACGCCCACATATGTCATATACTGGTGTCAGATTTAGTTGGGCTAGAGAATTAGCGACGTAGTACCCGAGTGTGGCATAGTTACGATCTACATTACCCCTGAATAGTATTATCGACCACCAATAAGGCTGTCACAGCATTGTGTCCTAATATATATTCGTAATATTTATTGAAGCTCAAAGTTTATACTAAGACCACTTCTCTCCTTCCCCTTCCATCCCGGCTTTGGAAAGAAAAAAAAAGCCTGGGATAATCGACCACTAGAAAAAAAGGAAAAAAGATTTTGGTATGGTATCATCTCCCGTAGCTCCCTTCAGCCGACCTCGAACCCGAACAAAAGAAGAAAGCAAATATATATACAAATGCATGAGCGGCTCCATCGACTTCCTGTGTCTTCCGCCGTTGGCGCTGGAGCGACTTTGCTTCTGTACGAAACGGTTATTCCCTTCCGGCCAGCCTTCCTGACCACCCTTCTATCAAATGCTTCCTCGGGCTTTTTTTTCCACCGTGGTATCCCTCATGCGCTAAAGAAAACGAGCAAAAGCAAACGCTCCACAAAAAGTGACACCGAAAGTAACTGTCTAACCCTCGCCTGTAAATGAAATCCCACGTCTAGATAAGGTATGCCATGCAAACCAGACCGCTAGACCCCGGGTTCACCATCGATTGACAGTGACACCACATTAGAATACAACCACACCATTATAAGCCGCATACACCATTACATCGCCCCCGCCGGTGCGCTCATGGTCATTGGCATACTTAGCGTTTGTAAAGGGTTAAAATTCGACTGTGTCATCCCATTCCCAGAGACGCTATTTGACGCGGGTATCGACGTAGAAATAGAGCTTATCGAGGTCGAAACATACCCTGGCTCTGAATTAGGCGAAGCCTCTTCAAGTGAACCAAGCTGATCCTCGCTAGAGAATCCTTCTTCCTCTTCGCCCGGGAGAGCCAGACCGTTCTCAGCACCCTCACTGCGATCATGCGTACGCTTATGCCTATAATAAAAACCATGGTCAACGCCCGTTCATCCCACAAAACTTGTCGCTTCCCGTGATGAGTTGATGTAATGTTCTTAGCAAATTTGAATGATTGCTGGGTTTCGCGGTGAAGGTACATCGCAAAAACATCGTTGCTCATCACAGGATCTTCAAGTTGACAAATGAAATAAAATAGAAAACGGAATCATACTGTGCTAGGTTGTCGGATCTAGAAAACGCCTTGCTACAAAAGGGGCAGATGTAGGGTCTTTCTTGGGTATGTGTTCTTACGTGACTAGATATTTGGTTAGATACACAACGGTGCACCACTAATGACAAAGTAAATAATCCGTCTTACCGCTTCAGGTGCTCGAGGCGCTTGAAGAGGCGACCGCACGCGGGAATCGGGCAAGAGTGAGACTTATGGGGGTACGGTCCCAGCTCCATTACTGTCGCTGAGCGAGCTCTGCGAATAACATTACTGCTCGGCTGCATCACTCGCTGATCGTAAGTCGGATTGTCGCCATTCAAATCCTCGTTGGTAAACTGGGGGAAGTCTTGTTGCTGAAGGGACATCGGGTTAAGGGCAGGGCTACCTTCCACAGTGGATAGTGGGGTGCCGTGCCTTGACATATCTACATGCTGCTGGTTGGTGAGCGATATCGTCGAGTTGCTATACGAGAGGCCAGGAGGTGATGTGCTTTGAGACTCATCACCCTCAGCTACAGGACCAACAGACGCCGAGACGGACCTCCTAAGATCCGAAGGTCGGTGAACAGCCTGGGCTTGAACAGTTGTAGCCGCAATTGCCGATACTGAAGGGGGGATGGACGAACGCCGTCTTCTCTGCTTGTATGTCGGTGATCCTTCAATTACAGAGTAGACATTGTTAGCACCATATGCACGTGTAAACTGTGGGCCAGCCAGGTTAGAGGGCGGTAGCTGCATCATCCCGTTCAAACCGCTCAGATGATCAGGAATTGCTGTGTACAATCCCGTCTCCTCGTTCGCAATGTAGGCTGGCTCAGCACCCATTGCCAATGCTTGCTGAGGAGGCGTAATTGGTTCGAATGAGATGCCTCGGTTGCTATAATCCTCGAAATGCGACGAAACAAACGAAGGAGCAGGCGAATATTCAAGGCCGTAAGCCGGCATTGAGGCATGGCGCTGATGATTATGAGCCATCGGCACGCCATTCTGATTGTATTGGATACGGCTGAAATCAGGTTCCCTCTTAACTATTTGCTGAACCTGTTGGGGCATAGCCGGGGCCATCGCTGCCATCGTGTTGTATTGTACCATGGCGTCCATCCCGTCCGCTAAAGGGGCCATCGACTGAGGCATCATTTGCGGGGGAGGCATGGGATCCATTGCCCTCATCACTGGGGAAGGTGCTTGAGATTGGTTAAAAGAAACTTGTTGCGCAGTAAAAGATGAAGAGTTGGCTTGTTGAGCCTTCGTCAACTGTTCGTAAAGTGATTGGGAAGAGTCGTACTGGAATGACACGGCCGGTTCGCTCACAGCTACCGTAGTAGCTTCCTGGCCCATCTTCTCCCTTTTTAAATCCCTTTCCAGGGCATCGAGGAAAAGACGGTCGTGGGGCACGCTGTACCAGTAAAATACTTTCTGCTTCTTTTGCGTTCGAATGCAATTGTTCTTGTATAGAAAGTCCAGAAAGGGACTCTTCGGCTCCTCTAACGAAGCGTCCGTTCCTGACTTGAGATTTCGAAGATCTGAGAATATACCCTCTTCGAACTTCTTCGAATTTTTAACAGGACGACCGAAGGCCTGAAATCGAAAAGAAAGGCATCGTACGATATCAGTGCCCGAAATGTGGAATAAGTTATTCCATAATACACAAGACACATATTCGCCTGTCGGCAAAAGGAAACGTCGAATATATTGGTCCGGCTGCCAGTCCACAGGTGCTGAGATGAGAAAGTATTTCACTTGACTCAAATGTCAGTAATGGAACGCGACGAAAATAAGACGAAACAACGTAATTGAACTTACAATTATCGACCTGCTGTAAAGCTACTTGCGCATCATGTGGTAATGCCTGTTGTGCTTCTGTGCTGAGCATGAAAGTTTCTGGTTTTTGCGGCGCTGCAGCAGCCATAGCAGCTTGTTGTGAAAACATGGTGTACTGTTAATGTGTAGAGTGCTGTGATGATCAATGTCTCGTGAAGCGGGAAAGGGGGGGGGGGGGATATTATATGCTATAGACAGTAGAAGAATTGTTCGTGGTAACTCGTGTTCCGCTATTCGTACCCCAAAAGGAAACAATTTAGCTAGTGAAGGCACGGCCTCTCAACTAAACTATCATTTGTTGATAAACTCCAGATCGGCGCCGTACGTAGATATTTAGTGCCGAGTCCAGCCCGTGCAATCTAAAGTTCAAATAGATCCTCTTTACCTCAAGCAAAGTTAGGTTTCCCGCTAGTTAATGCTGAATCAAACCTTCGAGGTTTCGTCGTCGTAGGCCAGCGGACAGTGCTAAATGAAAGACGGTATGCGCTTATTCAATAATTCTCTTCTCTTTCGATATAAGCCGTACTCGCTCTCGAATTAAATATCAATGCGATCCACCCTTCCGTTTCTGTTGTTGATAAGTTGGACCAAGAACCAATTAGGAAAGTGCGACAGTTCCGAATTGGACTTAATCTTTCCTATCGAAACTTGGATAGGAGAGGCGCACGAATAATCTAACGTCAAGAGACGAAACAGAGAAATAAGAATAAACAGGACGTTTCCGAGGAATCAAACAAGGTAGACCGGACGTTGGATGGTAGCTCTAATTGTGCGACGAAATAAGTTTGGTGATGGGGCTGCGGTTGTGCCGGACAGTCGGGATAAACGGTCGTTATCAACGGGAAGGGAAAAAAAAAACGTCTTGCGGTTTGCGGAGTAATAAGAAGATGAAGTCTTCGGATGCGGGCTCTCTCCAAGAAGGAATAGGGAGTTTAACGTGTTAATGGCCTGCAACACGAAAGACGGTGAGGCGAGAAGGGGAGAGAAGAAAAAAAGAGAGGGAGGGGTTCTGAATAGAACAACTGATCTTGCGAAGAAGACTCAAGTAAGTAGGGTCAAGAGAAAAACAGGCGAGGAGTTCGGGGGGTTTAATGAATTCGGCTGGCTAGGGTCGACCCAAGGCCCTTGCCAGGTCTACCACCAGTTCTACCAGTTTACCAGGCCCTACCTTCTGCTAGGTCTGGCTGGTCTGGCCGGTGTGGTCGGGTAGGAGAGAAGAGATTTAGAGTGGAGTGGGCGGAGAAGAAAAATATGGACAAGTGTGCTCAGAATGGAATAATCTGAATGGTCCAACTTGGACCAACTATGGTGAACTAACCGATATAGGAAAGGTACTCGTCCAGGTAGCTCACGCTTACCCGGATATGGGAGTATCTCTTCTTGTCCCTTCCTGCAAGGAATCCGCGAGCGAGATTGGGCACGACATTCCGCGCCCACTTCCATTCAACTTATTTTAACGCCGGTTGTAGTACCTATTGTATGTATTGTATTATTGTACTTTTCCACTTGGCAACTTCCACCTAAACACTTGAGTTCCCAAGTTCCTTCTAGCTTTTCAATTCCTTCGCTTTCCAAGGGGTTGCCTCTATGATAGGTACATTATAATTACATTAAACATTACGTTAGTACCTATACGTTACTTTTGTTTAAGAGGTAGGTACATAGGTAGTTACTCGCTACATACCTGCATACTAGTATAAGCGAACGTGGATGATATATGTCAAACCCCACGTATACAATTGACTTTATGTATGTATGAGGGAACCTTTGTCGCCCCCTCCCCTTCTTCGACTTTGCATTACCTTCCCATATCTCTCATATCCCACTAATCGGCACACCCTCATCACAGAAACGTGGCTGCATGGAGAAGCCTGTGGGATAACAGGAGGAGCCACAATCCGAGCCTACACTACAGGACCCCGGTAATGCAAAGGACGAAGAAAGGTCACACAACTGATTTAGGATCTAAACTGGACAGCGAGCCACAACTTTAGACTAACTACTGTACTGTGCATATATGTAGGTAGGTAGGTAGGTAGGTAGGTAGGTAGGTAGGTATGATTATGTATAGTCAATGTATAATGTAGATCTGCTACGCAGATAATAGAGATATCTAGGGATAGTTATTAATGAGTTCAGGCGGAGGTCTTGGGATTTGTGCCTAGGTAGGTAAATTCACCGTGTGCGCCGTATGAATGTAATACCTACTCATTTTCGGGTCCGTCTTGATTAATCTCAACGCCGAATGCTAATCTGCCTACTTAATCTACTAATCTAAGGTCACCTAGGTACTAGTAGCATCTGGGTAGAGTTATCTACCTAAGTAGGTGATCTGCTACCTAATCTACCTACTACGTACGCTATCTTTGAACAGTGGTCGATATAACGCGAAATCGATAGTTGTTATTCGTAATACGTCGGGTTCTAACCCTTTGCCCCTTTACGGCTACGGCGTGGAGAGGAGGCAATCTTAAGTGCAGTAGCTCGGTCCAGCCCTACTACTTACATAGTAATGCATAGTATGATGTAGGTACTTCCTTATGTATGTTAGGTATCTCTTCGTAAAGGGATTGGGGGGGGGGGGGGGGGGGGGGGGGGGGGGGGGGGGGGGGGGGGGGGGGGGGGGGGGGGGGGGGGTGTGGGGGGGGGGGGGGGGGGGGGGTGT
>MU623446.1:57559-134688 GCA_025201765.1 Daldinia sp. FL1419
AGTAATTCATAGTATGATGTAGTTACTACATTTTGTATTTTAGGTAAATCTTCGTTAAGGGATTCCCCCCCCCCCCCCTTCCCCCCTTTTTCGGCATATTATCCTACGAATCTTAATAGTAGAATCTATCGACATGCTTTGAAAGGCCAATTTTTATATGAGCGTATCGATACTGACGTCGTATCGTATGTATATTCCGGTGGACAAAGCGTCCTGTTTGCCCCATCAACGACATCTATTACAGAATGAGCGCGCGTCGATCCCGTGCGACCTCTCTCGCCTCGGTCAAAGTCTTCATTCGGGGAATATCTTCTATTATCCACATAGAACAGGGGTTCTTAGCTAGATAGACGGGCGAGTGCTACCTGGAAAATCAACTTGCAAGGATATCTGACGTGGACTCAGCTCACGGTCCTTCTTTTACCCACTGTCCATGCTCGCTCGGAGTTCCTCAATTGTTCTAGTAACGGATCACATATGCACATATTCGCTAGTCCACCAGGTTTGCATTGACCTGAACTCTTAGGTACCTATCTAGCACGTTTGTTTCTTCCAACTATCCGTATTTGTATAGGGGGTCTACTATGTATTTTGACAAGCTGATGACCACGTAAATACCTGTCATCATCGTCATCACCACCCATAACTATATTTACTACTTAAGGGAAAGAGCCAATTTGTAATACTCGTAATATTCTATAAGTAGTTTTGAATAACTACTGTAAGAATAGCTAGTTACTTAAGATATATAAGATAGATAGCAGAGCAACCACCAAGAGCAACAAACGTTCTTGACAAGTTCATCTCTAGTGTAGAGTAGATGACAGGCCTTTCTATTCCGTATTATCGACTTATACGGTCCAAGTAAATAGGGGCTCGACAAAGTCAAGGCGGCGAGTAGCACAAGTCTACTCCAGTGATAGTAGAGTAACATGACATCCTACCATACGTTATCGACTTATAAGTAGTATGCGGCACATTCACGATTTCGTACGCGGCTTAATATATTAATGTTTCCTTTTTCTTTCTATACGGATTTTAAGTTCCTTCGCGTAGAATAGTTTGGTAAGATGTCATTTGCATACCGCAAAAGGCAGGTATGCCACATCATAACAAAGAATGCTATAAGAATAAGACAGCCCCGATCCTGCTTAACTGTTGCTGTCTTTGAAAATATTTGCTAGTTTGTCATCTTTGCTGTGCTGTGCTGTGCTGCCCTGACTACATAATATTTGTCCACGGTCTAAAGTCTTAGACAGCTCACGGTTAGAATCCAATTGGGGCTATGGGTCAGCATGTAATCTCCGTATGCTAGTACATCGCGGATGACAGGAACAAGGTTAGACGACAGGGGAAAAGAGTGTGAAAAAAGGTGGAAAGAATTTATTACGTACCGCTTATCAGGATATCGACTGCGCACGTAATAAATGTTCAATTACCAGGTAATTATTGTAATTCTACAAGGTAAGTACCAAAATACCGGAGCTCTCTTACACAGCTCCCCGATGATAAAATCTTCTCAAATAGGTATGTGCTTCAAGGTATGCACTTTTTGGTTTTTGGTAATTGCCTATGTACCTAGCCTAGGAATCGTTGACAAACCCGATAAATCAACTCTAACCCGGAAAACTAATAATAGTTATTAGGCGATTTCCCAATGGCGTTCTCAGGCGTCTTTAGCGAATTGGCTATTTTAATTGCTGCTTTTGGGCAAATAGATGTAAATGCATTCGACATGGGTTTTTTTGTTTTTTGTTTTTTGTTTTTCTAATTACATGCCTGGGGTACCTGAGGTACGTATTTACACTCACCAGCTCAGTTGTTTTATTGGCCAATGAGCGTATATACCTAGTGTAATTGCATTAGAAATATTATACAAGTATGCCTTAAGCATGTACCTACTTTGGTTCAAAATTTCTACATACGAGAGCTCCAGAGTGTTATTGTGAATTAGGGGCCTATTTAGTGCAGGTACGCTTTGTATGGGGTATTAGGCACGCACCTGCGCAACCCATGATCTATTCAAGCTTCCCCTGCCAATAGATGCCAAGAAGGGAAGACGCTGGATGGTACCATACTACGAAAGGGTACCTGCCATTGGCACGCGGATCCTTTAATCCCTGCCAGCTTCTCTCCATTCCCCTGCAACTCCCCAACTTCCCTGTGATGTCCCTGTAAGTCTGAAACACGCCTGGCGCATTGCTTCAGAAAAATACCTGATGTTAGATATCGGCGCTAATCTTTCCTTGGATCTTATTCATCTATTATTCCCATCTTTTACTCGTGTGTAATTGCGTCGATCCGACCCAATCAGCATTTACTTCCTCCAACCCTGCACTCTATTTGACGACAACCAAGCCTACTTCTAGTCCTTCTAGTCAATTGTTGGACGAGTAGATATGAGATAAAAGACGGGAAGTACAAAGATTCCAATACGATTAACTACAGGGAACTAAATTCCTCCACACTTATTCATGCATAGCATCGCATACACATAGTGCAGAGTTGTAGAGCTATTAGCCAAAAGGCCCTTACAGTTGCGTCCATGCTTCTCCTAAAATTGTACGTCTTATTCCAAGCCTACCAAGATACGATCTCTTTGTAGTAAGACTAGAAGATACCATCGATCATGAGAGATAGACCTTGCAAACCCATTCCATCGGTAAAGGGTCCCATCAGCCTGCTTGACATCCTCTAGATTTCCGGACAGGTCATGCCCGCCGGCTTCTATGGTCCGTGGAAGGGTCCCCCTGGCTATACGCTACCATACAAAACCTTGAAGAATGGTAAAAATCCAACGATACGGTTACGGTTACTGGGGTATATTTCTGAGACTCCAGGTAGTATATTCAAATAGCACTATATTCGTAGTATAAGCCATTTCTTTCTATTAAACATTAAATCCAATCCCTTTTTCCCGCTTGGATCCCTCAGTGCTGAGAGTTCCGCGGATGGGAAAAGCAGGGGGGTAACGTAAATGCTCTTTTTCCTGTTTACCAAATTCATTTTATCAGATCGGGTCCATACACATACGTATGGGATGAAGTGTGTATGGAGCATGCGAGGCGACTCAGAACTAACAGGTTTAGTTTGATAATTAGTCGGGTTCAGCATAACTCGAAACATAAAAATGCCCAGGCTTGTGAAAGTTGAATGCGTCCTGAACTTACTATTAGCCACATGACGACATCCTATGCCACATATCCTACTCGTTTGATCGACCCGTTACCCTTGTGATGCTAAAAGCTTCCCATTTTCTTATGCTGATCCGGCATGCCAATTTTTTTTTGTTTAGTCCTCCCACAACGGATAGCGTATGCCGTACGCCAGGATTCCAACCACCAAAACAAACGCACACGTGGGTTTAGGCGGGCCAAAAAAAGGTATCTTGGGACGGTCGTATCCTTTGGACAAGTGAGCATTTCTGCGAGAAAGTTCATAGGTAACTTCGCTGCAAGCTGCAAAACTCCTCCGCAATCTCACCGCGAGCTGCAAAGCAACAGTGGGATTTTGGGAGCGCGCACAACAAACTACGAATCCCAACTAAGCGTAGTATGTCCATCGGCAAAAGGTGAGAGCGAACAAAAAAGCTTACTACTGCATTAGGCATCTCATACGCGAAGGTGATCCTTCTACCAGAGAATGCGTTCCCCAGAGACATCCACCTACCTAAAACGCCACAAATTAGTGAAAATAGCTTTATATAGCACAGCCAAGAAATAAGCTAACCCAGTTGTATGGACGGCAAAGCTTATTCCAGCTCACCCAACTTATATCTTAGGTAAAAGCGTACGTTTCGTTGTTTTAATATGTCATCGATCAGGTGCGGCGGCTGGTGGTGACGCTCTATAGTCATTTGCAGCCAAGATTAAGCATGATGCTTCAACTACAAGGGCCACGAAGGCAAGGCACACCAAACTGGAGGGTAGGGCGGGGAGATACTAGGTCGATTTCTCCACCATCTATTCCGAACCAGTGGATGGGAGCATTTACCGTCATCTCAAACATAACTCGTATCTCCTATCTAGATGGATTCACCAGATGCTATGTTTCAAACTTGGTTAAGCTTGTTCCTGCATGAGCGTGTGGCCTATGTATTTGGTCTGAATGTCCAGGCGGTCAGTTGCTACCTTAAGGTACACAAACGCAGCTACGCCATGAACCAATGACGTGGCTGAGAAGCTGGCTTGAATTTGCGTATCGCTTGTGGTGTCGGGGGGGCATGAGGAGAGAGCTTCTCAGGTGGCTGATTGGTTCCTTCAGATTATTTACATTACTGTTCGCTGCCGTTGGCCGCGGCCGTGACATAAATAGAAATCTTTATCATCTCTAGACCATATGAACCATAGATCTTATGCCGTCCCCATTCTTGGCACTATATCCGCTGGCTAGAGATAGAAGGTGTATGGCGGCATTTCGGTGGGCGGCGGGGTCTAGAGAAATGGACTGCATTAGGGCACATGGTCACTCGCAGGCTGGCGGCTCTGCTCTTTTGATAATAATAAATGAAGAAGAAGAAAAAGACAGACTAATAAGTTTATTCTTAGTTGCCTACCTTTGGAGGGGTAAGAAAAGCAAGTCAGCATGTCAGAGAACGGGTATATCGTAAATACTGATTTGATTGGATTGTGATGAGAAACTGACGCCAGACGCCAGTACATCCACGAGTACGTATTGTCTAAAAAAGAGTAGCGCTACGGGCCGTCAACGAAGCTAACACTATTATAGGGATTTATCGCCTTATCGAGAGCGGTAAGCACCGCGAGCAACTCTAATTTGCTATTGTGCTTACCTAAATGCTAAATAAGTAGGTAATAGTATGCGCAGCACCCGTGGACCTACATACGTAGGTACATCCAATGTAGCACGGACACCAACCAGGTAAACTTGTACCTAACCTAGGTACCTACCTAGGTAACCGTACTAAGATAACCTCGAGCCACCACAGACTCGAACTTGGCCCAAGCTTCGTAAGCCACCCTTTTTCCTAATTTTTGACCCCCACAAACTGCCCACAATGAGAGTACAAGCGACCTATCAATAACCATTAATTTAAACAAACCAATACGAGAAACCGATCCAACTTGTGGCTTCGGATCCAGGGACGCCTTACATAGTACTTGGTCTAAAGTAACCCAGTCCAAGTATCTTCAGAGTTAGCGATCTCGATACTACTAAAGATGCAAGCCAAGATTGTGACCTCGGGACCAGTTCATATTCGGATAACCCGTCTGCTGTCTCTTACTAGGAAGTCTAATCGAATCTAACTAACTACAAAGCTACGAGTTGCAGGCGGGCCATCCTGAAACATGATGGACTCGACATCACGAACGTCGTTGAAACATCTCGAGGTCTCGCCCATTATGGTTGTACACTCGACCATCATGTTTATGCTGAATCTTCTACCGAATCGCGGGACCCGAGATGAGATGAGTTCTCTCATTGGTGTTCCTGAATAACGCATGAACATGCGGCAGACAAGGCGCCGGGTGAATCCTTTAGTCTTCCTCACAAAAGCTAAAGCGAACCACGGTTGTCAATCTTCAAAGATCCCAACCTCGAGCTCCCGTGTGTACCTTGCATTCGTTTTCAGTGCTTAACCCAGATGTATGCGGTCAGCCAGCCCTCTTGGACCCCGCCCCACGACTCTCTGAAACAGGCACCATCGGCCTTGGATGGTGGGCTTTTCTAAAGGTAGCCCCCCTCCATTCTCTTTAGCCAAGTACGTGAAACAGGCATAGCTCGTCACAAATTCTTCCAGAATGGGCATGGAATTGCAAAATGCGATGGGATTTTTGCAGCCTAGTGTAAGGTTGTCATGCGGTCCAAGGCTCCAAGCCCATCGCATCAGCGCTGCATTGCTGCATCGCGCGCAGCCAGGGTCGATCGATTTAGAAACGATGGCCCGCCGAGTTAGTTTCCACTACATAGTACTCGCGGTATCATCCCGCCTATACCCATCGCCGGAGTAACGGGCGCTTTGGGCGCGTGCGTACAGACTACTATCGTTAGCCCCAGCCTATCCGGCGAGTTATTCGGAGTCCTAGATGTCACGTTGGCGGCAAGATGCATAGTGGCATAAGAGTTGCGGAGTTGAACTTAATTTGATGAAGCACGATCACGGTTGCTAGCAGTGCGCACGCACGTATACCATATGGACCCCTAATCCTTCGTCATCTACCAGCGAATATGAACTACGGGTGCCATCTGAGGTATGCTTAAAAATCTCACGAGGGTTGCGTGAGTTGAATTTATTTGGCATCTCGAGGAAAGCCGCTATCATGACGATTTGTTTATCAGTCCGTTTCATGGCTCGGCTTAACTTTCCTTCAAAGTCATGATAGCCTCTACGAATCAGCAAGACTGCTTTAGCCTCTTGGCTCCCCCAGAGATCGACTTGTTTCATTTCTTCGGACATTTTACACCTTCCCCAATTGTCACCAGCCATGTATTCCATCTGCATTCAGCGAGTTCTGAATTACGAGCCCCTACCTTCAATACAACTCTATTAAGCTACCATAGTAGCATTCCTCGTGGGTCGTTGGTGCTTTTAGCTTAAGCTCCCCTGTTTAAGTTAATTTCTGAAACGCTGGCAGCCAAGTGATTCGTGTTTCAGCCTTCTTAAAGGTTGACTTTACAGTACCGGGCGCCAACCAGATCGGAGTATGGGCGCTAGGTAATTGTAATGTCCACTATGCTATGTACAATCCCATCTGACCGACGGGCAATTCCTATCGTCAAGGGCGCCGTCCACCCAAGCCATGACCCGTAGGATCACAACCACCCACACCCATCTACGTTGGTATACACCGTACTACTACTCATCCCCCTCATCCCCTCTATCCCTCTCCACTCTATAAAGTCTAAATCCTATAAGCGCCACTACGTCTGTTCAAGATCATATATGAAACTTAGAAGCTTCGGTTCACTGTGCTTACTGGCGGTTCTAGGTATACGTAGATTGGCGTCACTGCATATTTATATGAAATACGGCCATCTAGGAATCCCGAAGGCGCTCCAGCCCAGATCTCAACCGGTGATTGACTCGTCAAAAAAGGCTAACCGGGACTCTACCGGCCCCGCCGACTGGGAGAGATCGTCTTTTGAAACTCGCTGGGGGGGCTGCTTGGCTCTCGCCTTGCGCGAACCCTGAATGTTCTGCTTGGCAGTCAAATGCGGCATAAATGTTAAAACATCCAGAAGCGTTCTTGACGGGGACCAGGGTTCGACGATATGTTAACTAGTGGGGACATTTTCGCAGATCGTGAATGCCTCTGTCCGGGCTGTAAGTTGCGAAGACAGCAAGCCACTCGCCGCATCATCGCCTGATACTCTATGCATGTGCAGACAAAAAAAAGGTGGGATCCTTCCAGTAGTAAGCTCAACCGAAGAGTTGGGTATCACCAGCCCCGTATATGCAGTTTATCAAGCGTAGGATACTATTTCGGGATCGGATCGGGGTCTAGGCTAGACGGGATTATCTGGAGTAGATGCTATTATGCCATTGGAGATCACGAACGCCACAAAAGTTAAATTTCTGTGCCGTGATACCCAGCTCCGCCACTGCAAAAATCGATGAAAAATTGGTGCCGAAGGTAGGATCCAATAGAAAGTTGTTGTTATAGACGGATTGGGAAGGCGAACACCTTCCGCCTGCGAGGCACGTGGAAGACCCGCCTAATAAAGAACGAAGGAATAGATCCTCAGCCTTGACAACTAGGTACAAGGTTATTTCCTAAAATGCAGTTGGAGGAATAATAAGTATTTAGTAACTACTATATCGAGCATATTGTCGCCCTATGGATATTATTTCTAGTAAAAAAAAAATTTCACAGTAACCAGTTCCGTCGGTAGTATTTCACGATTGTAAAGTGACAGCAATCCTAAGCGGCGTTGAGAAAACATATGGCACGATCGGATCGGATCCGAAGATCGGGCTGAACAGATTATAACCCCTTACGGTAGGTGCTTCCTACATAGAACGTCGCTTATAGGTCTGTCGAACGTAAGAAGAACAATATTAGAGTCGCTAAGGCGAAGAAAATTCTAGTTGACATCTGGTAGCTATATTTAGCAGGGGTCCTACTGATCAAGCTAAGAAACCCACGAATGCGTGTATCTGTTGATAGCTACGAAAATATTACAATCCTAAATCCTCGAGGCGTTCTGTTAGTGACCGCTTAGATGGTTGCTTATCGTTTACTTATATTATCAAGGTACCTATTATTAGTATCGTCGTCGCTTTTTAACTTTAAGAGATATTGCATCGCAGCTAGAGAATTATTTTTCTTAGGGGAATATTTTGAGATATGTAATAACAGTAATATCATTTTCGCCCGGAGAGCGTACACACCAGGTACCTACTTCGTAGTATTGGTGTATATTGTGTGTATATACCAAGATGGCCTCATGTGCGTTTAGAGTATTCTCCTCGGGGTAACTTGGCGTGCGTATAAACTTTACAGAGTATATTCCGCCCTTTCTGCCGATCCTACCTCGTCCTCCTCGGAACTATTTATGGATAGGTGGTACCTAGGTAAAAGTGATGATTGATTACCTTGTCGAGTATAAAATAGGTCCGAGTGTCGTAGAAGGGTACGAAGATGTTTGTTTGCCTCTGGTTAAAGAGGCAAAGATTAAATTACACGAGAGAAGCATAAAAGGTTCTGGTAACGTGTTGTTTCTCGTGGCGGCGTAGCAATAGTGGTGAATCTTATTTAATACATTGAAGCATTACCGGTAGTTCTAGGACCCGGTGGACCCGAAACTTTAAAGTGCGAGGGTCCGGCTGGGAGCGTATTGTGAGTGATGTCGAGTATGCGAGATACCTAACCTAGGCGTTTTCACACTTCTGTAAGGGGGGGGGTAATTCCCCGTAAAGCTTGATAATGGCTAACTCATAGAAGGATAGAAGGATAGAAGGAGAAGTATTATTTACCCTAGCTTTCCACGACGCGTGATGCGTGGTCTTCTCGACTGCCCTATAAAGTATATTGAACTGACTCTATAGGACATCCGGCTCTGTTAGGCCTTGCCCTTGTAACTTTATATCGAGGATATCCCGAGGAAAAATCTGATATTTCCGCTCCGCGTTTATATAGGCCGCGGGTGACTCGGGTAATGCCTATAGAATAAGTCGGCTGATATGTTACGCAATACACTTTTACGTATTGAAGACAGTAGAAAGTCAATTAGTCACCGCTTCGTTACTTATTGGACGGATTGTCTATAAGCCAACTCTAAACCGAACGGTGAAAACTACCTTTGTCTAATAATATCCCGCCCGGGTTCTAGTAGGCTTTTAAAACCCCGAGTGATCGTTTTCGACTATCTGTGACCATACGCGAACCGTGGTTAGTTGGCTGAAAAGCTTAAGCCGGAATATACGAACCCGATTCGACCACCGGCAATTCACTCTATAGGTAGGTTGGTATCTATCTACGCGCCAGATGACACATATCTTGTGCTCGGTGGTTTTATAAGACGCGCAACTCTTGGGCTAGCTTGGCACGCGAGCCTCTTTGCCGGCTCTATCCTGACTTCGTGAGTCGTAATGGCGTTACGGTGACAACTATTGAATAAGTAGCCGCGAGTATGGTTGAGATACGACGAGCCTAACATTCGAGATACTTTGATTGTATATTAGTTTAATTCACTACCCAACAAACTTTGATTTCGGCTATGAACTTCGAATCTCCCGAGCCCAGTGATGATATATCTCTAAAGTGCGAGTCACTTGTATATTCGGGGGACGAGTCGGGGTGTTCGGTGGCACGGCGCCGTTCAAGAGCCTGCCGATCCCCACTCGTTGACACCCATTAACTTATAGCCACTACTTACTAGCTGATCATTGATATTTTCAGCTTCATATTGTCTTGTGTTAGGATGCCTAAGTTGACCATGACCCCGACTCTAACCTGCTCCTGACGATACTCATAAACCGACAGCAGGCTCAAGCGTAGTACGATAGTGGAGCCAAGATAAGCCGTAGAACTACAATCTTAAGCAGTAGACACTCGGGATAGATGGGTTATCGAATGAATTACGTTATTCGTATATTATTCGTGATGATTGATTTCAATCTTGAAACTCATGACTCGTCAAGTACTATGCAACCCACTCTGTCGTACATCGATCTAACTGATAAGCACACCGTAACTTCGGCAAGCATCAAATATATATTCCGGCCCCGGGCTGCCGGGCGTGGCACACGGCTACCGTGTCCGACCTCCCCCCGCCTTACAAGAACCCATCCGTCCTCGGCTCCGGCGGCGGCTTCGGCTTGACCTTGACGCCAAGACTCGTCAACGCGGCTTCCAGATCCGGGAGTTCGCTCGACGACGCTGCGACCTTGCTGTACCTCACCACGCCGTCCTGATCCATCGCGAACGCACCGCTATTTTGCCACCTGTTGCCGCTTTCGGTAGGGCGGTTCCAGATGTTCTCGTCTTTGCCGAGGCGGAATGTCTTGTACAGGGACATGGGGCCCATGATCTGCCACGTCGTTCCGATACCGAGACCCCATCGCGCGTATAGCTCCCGCTCGTAGTCCACCACGACTTGCACCTCCCAGTTGCCGCCGACTTCGATGACCCAGCGTTCCGTGGCCTCGGCGGAGGAGTGGGATACGGCGATGAAGTGGACTTCTTTGTATTGGACCGAGAAGGAGGTTAGGTTCTTGAAGGCCTTTTCTGCGACTATACGTTGTATTGTTAGCTATTTGCTTTGGGGATGATGGGGGTGATGGGGGTGATGGGGGTGGATATTGGTATAGGTATAGCTTACACGGGCAGCCGCAATGGCGTAGGAAGACGATAACGGTGGGCTTGTCTGTCGGGAGTGTGAGGTTGGGATGTACGGGAGCTTGCTCGCCGACTTGAGGAACCGGCGATACCTCCTTGGCGGGAGGTGTCTTGTAGGAGTCCCACTCCTGAATGAAGGACATCGTCGCTAGTATATAATGCTAAGCTAGGTACCTAGGTTAGATAGGTAAGGTACTTATTGGCACGAGTCTAGCGATCCAGTATACCGATAAGAATAAATAAATTGTAGAGGTGATTGAAGGAGCTGCGTAATTGTTAGGAAAGGAAAGTTAACTAACCTAGGTACCTAAGCTATAATTTATAACTTATGCAGGTACGGATCCGTATGGCGGGTTAGTTATGTACGATAAGCATACATAGTAGTTGTGGAACTTTTACAGCGGCAATTGGCGGTTTTAAATCAGCGTTATCGGTATAGAGCAGCTGCTATCAGCTGGTGGCTTTCATTGTCTCTTTATCAAATAACTACCTACCTTATGAATAATTACATAAAACATCTCATTCTACGAGACTATCTTTATGACACTATGAGCTACCATCCCTCTTTTATTGTCAAGTTTTTCTGCTACAGCAGGTGATCTATATCGCATCCTTTCAAGATGCGCGAGATAATTACGTTGCAGCTCGGCCAACAAAGCAACTATCTGGCAAACCATTTCTGGAACGTTCAGGAATCATACTTCACATATGGCGCTGATGACGAGTCGCCTATCGATCATGACGTTCATTTTAGACCTGGCATCGGGTCTGATGGCTCTGAGACCTTCATGCCTAGAACCGTCATATATGACCTGAAAGGTGGATTTGGGACTCTACGAAAGATCAACGCTCTATACGGTATTGATGACGATGCTGCGGCCTCTAGTAGTTTGTGGTCTGGTCAGGCGATAGTACAAAGGCAACAGCCCATAGAAGCCAGTTCATATCAGCAGAGTCTTGATGCCGGCCAAGCACCACCAGAACTTACCACAAGTACAGTTAGATATTGGTCTGACTTCAGTCGCGTCTTTTATCACCCCAAGTCTATTATCCAATTAAGCGAATATGAACTCAACTCGACCGTCATGCCCTTTGAGAAATGGCACATGGGAGAAGAGCTATTTGCTACGTTGGATAAGGAGCACGACCTCGTGGACCGAGATCTGCGCCCATTTATTGAGGAGGCCGATCAGATGCAAGGTCTTCAGGTCATGACGGGTATCGATGATGCCTGGGCTGGGTTTGCGGCCAAATACATGGAGAGACTTCGAGACGAATATGGAAAAACCCCTATTTGGGTGTTTGGTGCTCAGGAACCCGATAGGGGCTTACCAAGAGTACGATTCTCCCTTGGAGCTTATACTAACGCTTATCACTAATGTTATTCTTATAGGAAAAGAGATTATTGAAGCTCGCCAACAAAGCCCGAGCTCTTGCGGAATTTAATTCACAGGCGTCCCTGGTTATCCCCCTTGCGCTCCCGGAGACCCCCCTACCCCCATCTGTGAGGCTGGATCCTTCATCGACCTGGCATGTTACTGCATTGCTCGCCGCGGCAATGGAAAGTATCACTCTATATACGAGGTTGAAGACGACTGACCGTGCTTATTCGAGCAATCTCGGAAACATGACCGACCTTTTAAATGTGTTTGGAAAGCAAACCATTGCTAACCTAGAAATGAGTATATCTGAGCCGCAAAAGTCTACTCCTAATGGTACGAATCGCCTGGGCAGAAACATGAATGGCTTGAATGGACGGGGTGAGCATATGGGAAACTCACACGGCGCCGAGATAGACCTCGATAATGATTCCGAAACTGGTTCGCAGAAAGGAACTGCGACCTTGGATATCGATCTGTCCTCTCCTCAGGACCTAAATCTCAACCAAGGGGGTTATACGAGACGGCGACGACGACGTATTTTCAGCCAAGTTCTAGCTGACAGAGGGCCGGAGAGCCTGGAGTCAGCTAGTAATGATGATAACCTGGAGATGAGGGATAGGTATGGTATGCGACGCCGTCCGAAAGTCCACAAGTAAGTCTGATTCTTCTATAACCATCATCTCGACTCTCTATCCCGTACATCACTGACCAGCACCACAGCTATCGGTCGTCGGTTGCCTTCCCGATTATTGACAGCTACCCTAAGATTTTCCGGGATAGTTATGGTCACCAGGTGAAAGATCACGTATCTGTCCTGACGGCCTTGTCTACGGATTCAACCGTTACGGATAAAGTAAAGGCCTTACGCAGCACAGTCATACGTTCCATCAGTCTAGAGGACCGTGAGACTATCGGCAATGAGCTCGCTGAGATTGCTGATAGCTATAAGGAGGGTTGGTCTAGTGATAGTGACGGGGATGACGACGAGTGAAAGAATGGTCACTAAACGCGGGATTATTTCAAGGGCCTAAACTACCAAGTGTGGAAAACTCACGATGGGAGTTCTAGTCCATAACTATAGTCGGGCGGCCGAGAAAAATCTTCAACTCTTTTCGATCCGAGGATCCCGTCTCAGCATTTTCTTTTGCATTTCTTTACACCAATATCCTTCGTCAGTGGCAACTTTCGGTCCCCTAGGTCTTACCCACACCCCAAGCGGAGCTCGGGGATGCATTCCCGTCCCCATCAGCAGGTCACTGCCGGTATTCGCGGAAAATCGGAGTTGCATTCGTCGTGCCACCTTCAAAGGAAAAAAAGACGATCACTGTTGCAGAGGTCCAATTTAACGTCGATGATAATGGATGCCTACCGTAACCGTTACCTGCCACGCCTGGCCCTGCTTGGCTCAGGAATCTAAGACATTGGAAAGCAAAAACGACTCCTTAGCCGTTGATGTTCCTATTGGGTTGCCTCGTGCCTTGTTGCCCGGAATACCCCCATCCGAAGTTACCCATCATCTGAGTAGCAAACGATTTGCTTCGACGACGAGATCACATACCCGTATATACACACGCACACACGCACACACGCACACATTCACACATTCACATGTCCCATACTTGCCAAGGCCCTCTCCTCCCCATAGCAAACTCGCTCACCGCATTCTCTCTCTCGTTCCCTCCTTCCCCTTTCTTCCATCCAACCCACGAGCCACATCCACATCCCACGGCCCGAACCCATCCAGCGCACATCTCCCACCCGGCCCGATACTCGGCAAACCCCTTCCTTACCTACCAAATCCGTCCTCCTCGTAAAAGTCCCCACAGAACCACATCCCGAGGACCCGAAACCGGTGAATCCGCCCTTTCCCATGCCCACGGCCACGGCCACCGCTTTCCTGCGCTGTATCGTACGAAGAGAGGCACAACGCTACTTAACTTACCTGTTCGCCCCACTCGTGCTAGGTATGCGATGTAACGCGTAAGCAGCAGGTAGAGCCGTCACGAGGGTGGGTTTAAGACCCGAGTGCTTCTGCCCGTATGCGACGTGTGCGCTAACAGGCGCGGAGCGTAGCTCGAGTCATCCTCGGAAGACCCCGATTGTGGCTTACCCCTAGGGTTTCGGACGCATATATTCCCATATGAAGTGGGAAAGGGGTGATATGAATGATGAGAGTTTACTATTATGTTGGTCTATACTCTCCCGGATCTTCTAGAGGGTACATTTAGTCGTGATACGCACTATTCGTCTAGCGGACCTCGTCATCATAACTCGATGCTAGTAGACTAGTAGGCACGGTGACGAATTTATAGAAAAATATTACACCCCTAGTCTTGAATACTTGTGCCTGTGTCTGTCTTATATTGTACTCCGAGACGAGGTTGAATCATAAAAAGCGAGTGTTCATAATAAATCTAAGTACCTGCGTACATATGCTCTGATATACGACCTCGTTCCTACCTATCCGTCATATATGTGGCTCATATTTTCTAAGGAATTCCGCGGAAATGACAGTCCCAATCCAGACGACCAGCCTGTATAAAGCCTCCGTTAGCTAGAAACGTAGCAAATGACAGACATTGTTATCTGTAGGTGGTACTGGACCGAATCGGCAAAAGGAAGGCGCTGGATTATAGCGTCCGCGTCCTATTTTACTTCATTGCCATCGTTGGGGGTTAGTGATCGACGGTTGCCTGCCGAGTTTACGCACAGGGCTTATAAACTCCACCAAAAGAATGGCAAAAGGTGTATCAGATTGCGTCATGTTGAGTCTCGAGATGCCTACTGCTCAGCCTCAAGCTCCTCCTTGAGTTGGCTGAATACATTGGTGATAACCATCACTAACTTGTCAACTATCGTCTCTATAACGTCTTGGGTGATGTTATACGCGGGCATGATCATGAGGTGGTCGCCCTTGCCCTGACCAGCACACCCCTGGCCAAAGTACAGTGACAAGTTATAAGGTGCACCCAAAGCCGTTTCTTGGACACGACGCGCGAGCTGGTATTTGGGGTCAAACGGCTCCTTAGTCTCCTTATCCCTAACGAGCTCAATGCCCCAGAACAAACCGCGGCCTCGGATATCGCCCACGTTGGGATGATTCCGTAATCTGGTGAGTAGTAGCTTCTCTAGGTATTCGCCTTGGGCCTGAACATTGGAAAGGAGATTATCGCGTTGTATGATCTGCTGTACCCGGAGGGCCGCTGCGCAAACGACGGGATGATCCATATATGTGTGTCCGTGTGTAAAAGCAGCACCCTTGGCTTCCATCGCTTGTGTAATCTTCCTACTGGCTAATATAGCCGAAGCCGGTTGGTAGCCGCCACCAAGGCCCTTCCCAACCGCCTGTATGTCAGGAGTGACATCCTCCTGTTCCCAGGCATGGAGGGTGCCTGTTCTCCCCATGCCGCACATGACTTCATCAAGTATAAGGAGAGCTCCATACTTGTCACATACTGCTTTCATAGCTTTAAAGTAGCCAGGGACAGGTGGTACACATCCCGCGGCTGCTCCGACAACAGTTTCAGCAACAAATGCTACCACAGTGTCTGGGCCAACTTGGATAAAAGCTTGTTCTAGTTCTTCTGCCTTACGGGAGACAAATTCGTCGTCGGATTCCCCTAGCAATCTTTGGCGGTAAGGATTGCACGCCGATATACGATGGACGTTGGATACTAGAAGTGGCTCAAAAGGTGCTTTTCTAGTTACGTGGCCTCCCACGGCCAACGCACCCAGCGTGATTCCGTGGTAAGACGTATCCCGAGCGATATAATTTTGACGCTGGGGCTGTCCTACCCATGTGAAATATTCACGAGCAAGTTTTATTGCGCCTTCCATCGCCTCAGAGCCTAGAAAACAGGTAAGATTCAGTGAAGGGTTGCATGATAGAGTGATAAATATACGACTTACCGGATGATGTGACCCATACTTTTGTGAAGTGTCCATTAGAAGTTTGAGATAGCCATCTACTCAGATCTCGCCGACTCTGGCTGTCCATGAACCCCCAGGGAACATAAGAAATAATGGCAGACTGAGCGACTATTGCGTCAGTGACCTCCTTAACGCCATGACCTAGACACTGTATAGTTGGATGTCAGTAAGTATTCCACTGACAAATGGGCTAATGCAAAACAATGTCTCTTGGTCCAAGGAATTTGGCCTCTAGGTCTAGGACCTGGGGTCCTCATGGTCGATTAGCCAGTCTACTTACAGCCACAGCCGCCCCTCCAGAGGCATCCAGTATTTCACGCCCATCTGATAGATATATGTAGTTTCCCTGTCCTCTCACGACGAGATGCCGGCCGGGGTCAGCCACATTCTCCGGCGTTCGTGGAGGCGACGGGATGCTAGATGTAGAAACGGCATTGTGGTCGAGTACCGGTTTTACGGCTTCGGGTTCTATTGACCGTTCTAGAAGGCTGCCCTTTTCTAAGTGGGCCTGTGTGATGTCTCTGGGCTGTTCCACGAGCATGGTGCTGGCTATAGTAGATTTTGATAGAGTGAAATGATATAAACGATCTCTGGGGAATGGACTCGGTCTTTGTAGGTGCTTTATACCTGCGTTCCAGGATCGTCGGGCGATCACCCTTCGCACCGAAAAGTAAGCGTAGAAAAGCATGAGTAATGCTAGACTACGCCCGACTAGACTGATACTACCCAATCATGAAGACAGGTAACTATGCACTCGAAGAAGTAATGCTGGATGTACGAAACGCTGGGCACCTTAAGTCACTATTATGCCAGAGTGCATAGTCCAAGCGAATCAAAAAGCAAACAGCCGGCAGGTGGTAATCTTCTCGGTCCCCCGAAGACGTGGACCCCTGGCGTTTAGACGATATCCCACGAAGTCCGGGAGTACATACGCATCGCATAAGATCTAATAGCTAGTATAGATAGTTAGTCTTGCTGCATAGAAGGGATAGAGTATACTTGGTTAACGAACTACTGAGTGTTTTGGAGCCAATGACGAGAGGGAGGTCCTCGAGCACGAACTTGAACATGTTACGACACCTCACCGCCATATAAACTTATCCTATAATCGATACATGATTGGCTGGATTTGAAGTAACCTTCTCGATATCCTTGGCTCTTGTAGACACCCACACTTCCTGCGGGCTGGTGTAACACTGTGACCGGCGAGTTTGGTCGGCAGGGCTGGACATAAATCTTCAGCAGATCCTTGTCGGCTGCACATCACGACGGTGTGATTGCAGCAAAGCCGAAATCGCGTAAATTTGTAGACTAGGTACCCGACCTTAAAGTAACGCCGCCCCGTCTATACCACGTATGTATCTTGTAATGGAACCGAGGGGAGGGGATCAGCGTCTTTAGCATGACGCTGAGAAGATGGGAAAGGAATGCTATAGCCAGAAGCCCTACCCGAGTGACGGGAAAATAGACAGCGACGAAGAAGCTCGCATAAGGGGCAACCACTCGGAAAACAGTATCTGTAGGCAACTTGATTAGTCGTGCGTTCACAGATGACCCGATAGGTTCCTGGGCTGCCGTACGACTCGGACGAGACTATTGAAAGAATAAGCCAACATTCATCGGCTCTAGTTGCTCTAGCTACTCTAGCTGCTAAGCATGAATGTATTGCTAAGCGCCCGTGGTCCAGGCTACTAGACAAAATGAATATAAGATCAGCCAACCGGACCGAGACCGGTCAGCTTTTAACAGTCATCTTTCAGACTTCCAACCGAATCCATGACATGGGATGTAATACGGGCCGAGAAGCAAGGAGCGAGGGGTGACCGGAGCTTTGGATGATGCCCTCGGCAATGCATCAACCATGCCAGCCATGCCACATGCGAACGCTTCGAACGTTTGGTGCTAATGCTAGGGACGTGTCACTGACATGTTCTAAATCCCGGCTGCTACACTCTTAGCACGAATCATATTATGCTCCGAGAAATGAATTCGATGTTGGAACGAACGCAAGGGCCGGCCCTGTTAGACGTTAATGATGTTTGGTTAACGAATAAGCCAAGCCACCTGAGCGTTTATCGATGCAGATAAAGGTCGTGGCGGTGTATGGTTATTCAACCGAATACATATTTTTCGGAGTTATGATATATGGATGCGGTATATGCGGTATATAGTATATACTTCTTTTTTAAAATGTTGTTTGACAAGAGGTTAGGTTTCTTTGGCGGGTTTTGAGATGTACGGTTGACCATAGCTAACACTCGGAAAAAACCTTAAAATCTTCAATAAATATATCTTAATAACATAATTTAAGAAATTAATATTGAAATATATTTCTTTAAAAAATATATAACTTCCTTTTACTATATATAAAAATTATTATAAAGTTTAATTTTATATAAAGGTAGAATTAATTATATAAATAAGTTATAAAAATTAAAAAAATTGTTTAAATTTGTTCTATTCTTCCCAAACCTTTATAAATATAACTAAATCAACAAAATAAACTACCCTATATCACCAAATCGTTATCCCAAATCATTATTTTATCATAAATATATCAAATAATAATATCTTAGGGCAAATAAATATCGAATTTATAGTATTAACTTTACTGATATATAAAATTGTATAAATTTTATCAACTTAATTAAAAGTCCTTCCCCCCCTATTAAACCGAAATTAATTCCTAATAAAAAACAATTTATTCGTATAATATCAGGCTTCTTTATCCTTCCTTCAAATAAAATTCTAAGATTGAAAACAATATATAACTTAATCAAAAACGCTAGGGAAATCAATTATACAAATAATTGAAAATTAATTAAATTAATTATAATTAAAATTGATATTTACTTATATTTTAAAAATTCTTATAAAATATTTTATTATAATAAATTGTAAATTATTTTAATTAAATTAATTCAAATTATAATAGGCTAAACCATAAAAATATCAATCAATACACCAACATATAAAAGTTATTACGTATTAATTAACTATTTAATAAAAAAATTTTCCATTATATAATATTTATAAAAAAAATCTTAAACATTTATAAACAACATTAATATAAATAATAACAAATAAATCAATACTCTTAACCTTAACCACACACAACCTTACATAATTATAACAATTAAAGAAGAATTTATTATAAAAAATAAATCAAACAATAAAAAGAACTACTATTTAAATTTATATTTAAATAAAATAATTACAAACTATACAATCTCCAATAATTTAATAAAAAATAATAAAAAAACAAAAAACAACAAAACCAAAATCAAACAAAAAAAAAAAAAAAAAAAATCCTTAACCCAAATCAAAAATAAATTTAACCTAATTCAAAAAAGGACATACAAACTTAAAAATATTAAAATAAAAAAAGAAAATATTAAAAATAAAAAAATTAATACAAATACAAATTTAATTAAAATTAAAAATAAAAATATCAAAGAAGATAAAAGTAATAATAATAACAAACTAACCCTATTAATTAAAATAATAAAAAAATCTTTACAAAAATAAATTTAAATAAAAAAGGTTAAAATAATATAAACTAATTTAAACTAATATAAATTAATATAAATAAAAATAAATTAAAGTAAATCTAAAATAATTAAATTATCTATTTCATTATCTATATTTAAATTACATAAGGTTTCTAAATTTATACTAATCTCCTTCAACAATTCTATTATATATTCCCACCCTCCATCAATTAATAATAACTTTAATATCCTTAATTTAAACCCTTCTTACTCACATTTAATCAAATTTTTTTATAAATATTAATATTAAATTAAATAAAATAAATTTTTATTATTATTAATTATACAATTTAATAAACCACCTTTTTCTTTTAATATTTTTTTACAAATAATTATAATATTATTTAATAAATATATATTAAAATTAATATTATCTAATTCTATAATATAATTAAACTTTTCCTATTTTTCTTTATTCAACAAAACATAATAATCTTCAGATTTCTTGTTCTTAAATACGTAAAAAAATATATAAGATTTATTAATTATAATATACAAACATTTATTTTAATAATATATATAATATAAATTTTAAATTTAAATAAATTACTAAAATTTTAAATAAATAATAAATATATAAATATATAATAATATTATTTTATTAATAATATTATATCATTCCTAAAAATAATTTTAAATTAATTTTCTAAAATATTCTTATATTATTAAATCAATTAATATTATACAATTTAATATAAATAAATATATATTTATATTATTTTTCAAAAAATTATATAACTATTATACAACTGTAATCACCAATTTTTAATCCATTAATTTACTATACTTTTCCCATAAAATAAATAATTTTTAAAATAAAATAAATTTATTAAAATATTATTAATATAAATTTAATCATTAATTAATTCAAATAAATAAAAATTATTAATAAATATATAAAAATTATTAAATAACATTTAAAATTATTTAAATTTAATAATATCAATTTACTTAGATTCAAATTCATAAAAGGTTATATTTAATTATACAATTTCATTTTAAGTTAATCTAAATAAATGTAAAAATCTTACAATTTATATATTATTAAATAAATAATAATAAACTACAATCATAATAAAAAGTTCATTACCTCTATCTAAACAAATAACTAAAAAAATAAACCCAAATTTATTAATAATATTTATATATTATATAAAAATATAATGTACTATATAAATCAATTTATTATAATAAAATCATAACACATATTGTAAATATGCATCTATAACTATATATACCTCAAATCCATAAAGCTCTAATTTACAATAAATATTTATAAATCAAATATAATTAAACCCTAATATAATCCAACTACCACAACAATAATTAACTTTATTATAATATTATTCAATTTCACATAAATAATATTCTAAAAAGACTTTAAACATAAAAACTTACAATATATTAATTTTTTATTAACAAATATATATATATAACATACAACAACCCATTCTTCTAACTAAATTATTAATATATTATTCTTTCTTAAAAAACTTATATAATTATTTCATTCAAAATTCAAAACAACTTAAACTAAATCGTGTAAATATGTCCATAAACTTACGTATATCAATAATACCTCAACATAATACTTTAAATCCTTCTTTAAGTAAAAATAATACCAATTAAGAATTATTATATCTATATTTAAAATATAAATACCATATATATTAACAAAATAAATTATTATAAATTATACAAATTTAATTAAACTAAATTCCCTAAATACAAAAACGATTTTATAAAATTCAACTAATAAAATAAATATTATAAACAATAACAAAATAAATACAAATAATCTCTACATCAAACTTTTCTTAATATTATTCAATAATAAAATCTTAAAATAACTCAAAATTAATTAATAATCACAGCATAATAATATCATATTATATAAATACCTACACATTAAAACAAATTTAAAAAAAAATATATAAATATTAAACAAAATTTTCCTAATCACTAACCACCCAAATTATATTCCTTAATCCTCAACTACCCCAATCAATCAATTAACTAATAATACAAATAAATCCTAATTTATACAAATATATATAAAATTATTTAATAATATCATCATTTATTAAAGATATAAATTAATAAACATTTAATTAATTCATTCTTAATTAAATCTTTATATTCTTCAAATTCCTATATTATAAATTCCTGCAATATATCCTCATCTAATATAAATTTACCAACATTTAAATCATTCTCTAATAAATCAAATCAACCTCATTTCTTTTTATTCTTTTCAAAATCTAAATAAATAAAATTAATTAATATCATACAAATTTATAAAAATTTATAAAATATATACTTAAATTAAATAAGTATTTAAAAAATATACTCAAATATTAATAATTCATATAATCCCCATTAAAGAAACTTAAAAATCTTATAATATAATATTTATATAAACCAATTAATCAAATAGATTAACATTACATACACAAATTTATATTAATTGGTTCAAAGGTAAAATAAACCATAATTACTAAATAATATTGTTATCGTACTATAAAATCAAACTCTACTAACATCTTTTCACCCTTAACTCAAACCTCTTTTAATTTAATTAAACATTTAAAATCTTTATACAAATTAATACAAACTCAAACTGGATAATATATTCTTAAACTTATAATAACTTCTTTAATTATTACCTACACATTATTAAATTTATATTTTTTAATTTATTTAATTATAAATGTAATTAATTTAAAAAGATTTGAAGGATTTATATCCCCTATTAGAATCATTAAAAGCTCTCCCTTCCATATCCAAATTATAAAAAACTTATACTAAAAATGTACCATTTATTCTTAATCGTACTAATCCACACTAATTTGTACTAATTTATATTAATTTATTCAATTCTATATTAATTAATCAAAATTTAATAAAAAAGGTACACGTTTTTGCCCTTTTCTTTAGTTATATCAAATTTTGCAATGGTTTATTTTGACGAAAATAGTATCATTCTAACCAATAAATCAAGACAATTTAAATATAATAAATTATATAACCTAAAACATAAAACGCAGGTTTAAATAAAGTTTTTTAAATAAATTAAATTGTGAAAAATTACTCACTAAAATTGTTGCAAAATAAAATAAATTTAAATAATTTAACAAAGAAATTTTTCATTTACGTAAGTATCCCTATTAATGTAACCTACTAAAGTTTAATTTAATCAAATTATATAACTAAATTACAAATAAAACCCTTACCGTAACCCTATGAATTTTAAGGTTTTTTCCAAGTATCAGCTATGGTCAACCGTAGAGATGTTATAATTTTTAGCAAACATCTCGCGACTACTCCGCCAATTAGGTAAAATAAAGCTAATATGCATCAATCCGTAAACCTGTAGCTTCCAATCATATAATTTAAGGAAGTACACTAATTAACCTAAGTACCTCTTGTCATACCACCTTCAACTCCGTCTCAGAAGGTTCGCTCGGTTACATTTAAAAAGAAGGACTATTATACATAACTGCCTACCTACCTACCTACCTACTTACATATACCTTATAGGTAATGTACCATCGCGCCCAATAGCCCAATAAAATATGTACGTAGTACCTAGGTAGACTCTACTGGGCTAAGGTATTCTATCCAGGTAAACTAAACTCACCCTGTTACCTAAAACGACCAATAATGCGGGGGATGTCTTCCTTGCGAGATCCGGCGCCGTGCCTTTGGGGTTACTACGATATGCGCTACGACCTTCCTGGTACTACAACTTCTTTCTTTCTTTTTTTTTTTTTCCTATCAATACGTGGCTTACATTTGCTAGAGGACGAGGCTGATTTGTACCTGTTCTGTATCTTTGGGCTTTCTGCATACCCGTGTTACATCTTCATTCTTGCGGTCTAGGATAATGACCTACGAATGAGACCCTCCAGTGTTACCTGTTACCCTGTGGTGGCTTGAGTGACCCCAATCATGGCAACGACATCACCACTCGGCTAAGCCATACCGAAATAGACTTCATAGCCGTGATGGCGGTGGTGGAGATATCGCCGTAGCCTGCTGTGAGACATGCTTGGAGCCGGAATCGTATCCCGTCAACCCTAAGGACCGAGATTTACGGACTTTACCTCTTATCTTTCCTTTGAATTATCCAGGGGCCCAGAGTGAACCTTGTCTCTCCCAAGAATATAAATGGTCTATCTGACGTTCCACCGAGTTGAAGCCTTAGGAATTATCTTGAAACTTGTGCCTGCAGTGCAATTCTACAGGTATGACAATGAGCAGGTATAATGTACAACCGTGATACGCTCATTATGAGCACTCTATGCGGCGACTTAACTCCAGAAGGCTGAAAGGGACGGATCTGTGCTTCCTAACTGATTAATATTTCGTACAGTAGATTCTTCTTGGATGCCTGGGTACCCGTTTGCTTAGATAGTTGTAGTATAATCGGCATTAGGTAGCAGTTTTCACCAGCTTAGCTTGGAAATTTATGATGCCTAAGCCACGAATTACTGCAAAATTTATAATATATAGGTACCTAAGTACCTACGCATGTCTCTAGAAAGAAACCGACAACATTCCCAAGTAGTTATATTTGAACAAGAATTTTAAAGTATGGTGGCCGAGGGTCTGCAAGAGACTGAGATAGGAAGTCAATAAGAGCCAAGTAGCTCAGCCCATCATGACGATCTTGACTGGTTTATAAACATGACGGAATCTGCTCATCCCGAATCGTACGATGCGACTATATATAAGAGAGAGAGAAAGACAGAGCTTCTCTATCCATATTTATTAAATATATATTTACATATGTGTAACCATGTGCCGACATCATGCAGAAATTCCGCAACGGATTAAAAAGCCATTTCTTAAAGAATGACTATAAGTGTTTTTTAAAACGCGGGACTGTCGCTCGTCAATTTTTTTTTTTTGATTGACTTTTAATCCGAATATCACTAACCTTGTCACGCATTCTACGAAGCAATACAACATGGCATCTATAATCTTGTATCCAGTAAAATTTGCATGAGACGAATCACTTATATTGTAAGACTAGTACTACAAGGACTGCCTACAACATATAACTGGCTCGAAATCATATTTGCGTAACGATTTTGGAGTATTTGAGAAGTTTGTCAAGAATATAATCCTATCGGAGTTGATTCGGCCACGGCTGGCGGCCCTTCCCGACGGACCACTCAGACAGACCGTCTCCCTCAAGTACCTAGGTTAATGATTAATGTACATGTTGACTGGGCTAAACAATATTCCACCGAGGAATAATGTAGCTGGGCACCGTAGAATTGTCGATCTGCTAAATGTCTAGGTTAGGTATCTATTTATGAATAGAAGTAAAGTTTCCAGGTTAATATTTCTGGTTAGTTAGTCTTAGTAGCCGGTGATAGTATTTTGCCGTCAGTTGGAATATGAGACGCAAGATATTAAAAATCCAAAGTGGCTTTCTAGATTTCATGTAGATATCTTGTGTAATGCTTTAGGTGGTGTATATATTACTGATGAGTATTACAAACGTGGTCCTCGATTGGTTCGTACAATACATAGTAAGCAAGGGTGAGGCGGGGTCATAGATACCGGGTGAGAAAGTTCACGATGAAACTGAGAATTCCTAAAGTCAGGCCCGTTTCCTGTAAGACACCGAACGATGAGGCTAGGAGGCCGGTACATGGTATAAGACAACCAAGCCATAAAAAGTGGCAGTGTGATTCGTGGTTGAAGAATAAGCCAACTTGGGACGATTTTAGATGTTTGCGCCGAGATATGAAAAGAAATAGAAGCGGCAGGCTGCACTAACCACCAAAAACCACCAGATCACCCACTAACCAGGCTGCACAGGCCGTCAAAAAGATCAACTCCGCAATGATGTGCAGACGCTGGCAGTTCTGGATTCCGCCTAGGCCAATTACAGTGGATGAGAGCGGGCGAGAAGCGGGCGAGAAGCGGGCGAGAGTGGATTAGTGGATGAGTGGGTGAAGAAATCCGAATATAGCGAATTGGAGGGGATTGGAAGCATCTCGACGGAACTGCGGGGACCAATGCATCAAATGGAGGTATTTTTGAGATGTGAGATGCGTTGCAGAGATTGCCCATCAGCAAACAATGGGCGCTAAATAGTTTGCTATAAAAAAGTAAACATTTGAAATATAGAAAGAAGAAAAAAAATTATAATAGCAATTAATAGAAAATGTATGCGCAGGCTAGCTTGACTTGCTAACGTGAAGTAACAAAAATAGGTATGCATCTGCATAATAATAATAATAATACCAATACTAATAGCATTGCCTCAACGAGGATACTTTGTTCAGTTGTTTTTTTTGTGCGTGCGCAGCGAATGAGAAGGCTTAAAATGGGAAGAAAGAGGAGCTTGGGACACTTTAAGATACATAATCCTGGCGGGGGAGGTGCTTTGCAGGTGCTTTGGAGTTATTAAAAAAAAAAAAAATCTTAGAAGGGTGAGTGACTGTGACGCGCTTCGGCGGGAAAGTGGGTGACAAAATGACAGGGATGTAGTTAAGTTGCGTAACGGAAGAGGGAGGCGCGACCGATCGACATTTTTTAAACAAACCACATCACCAAGTCAATATTTGAAAACTAAATCGCATCAAATCGCATCGCATCGCGCCCACAACCATATTGTGTTGGCCCCCTCTCTTGAGTTACTAGGCTAGGTACTTCCTACGATTGCCGCGACCATATATCTAAAGTAACGAGTCCGTTGTTATTATACTTTCTAAATATTTATACTTTGCGCTGGAAACCCTCTGCGACTTTTTTCTTCTTCGTTTTTCCCCCCATTAACTGGGCGCGCTTCGTTTCTCGCTTGCCGCGTCGATACCACATTGTCATCACTGCGACATTTCCCTACCCTCGAGTCTCAACGAACCCTTGACATCTTTCAAATCTACCATACCCCACCTACGTTTTTACATCTACCCATTTCAGTTTGCGACTATTTACCTACCTATTACCTACCTAAGACACGCAAAAGAGCTTCGTTCGTATCTTGCGATTGAACCGATTTCAAATTACTTTCGCATTAAATAGAGTGTAAGACCATTATCAACTCCGTCGCCAACTTTGTCGCCTATCCGCGTTACACCTTAAATCTACCCCGTCGCACACGCCCTTCCAATTCAAGGTCTAAAAACTTGCATAACTTCGATCTTTTTTTTTTTCTACGACCCTTATCATCTGGAAGCCTCCGCCAATATTTCGTGGATTTGCCTTGTAATGGGCTTATAGTATGCCTCCATCATCTAAGAGATTACAGAGGACGCGCCGGCATCGCGATATTAGTCCGAGCCCCGCCCCGCCAGAGCAGTCCTCGCCGTTGCGCCCCTCTAAACGTAGAAGAAGAGTGAATACCCTTTCCTACACTTCTTCTTGTCGCTTCCGTCTACTAACAAAGCAATTTTCAATATATAGGGAGATGAACCAATCTCGGAAACCATCGAGGATGAGGGTTCGAGTCACACCATCGATAACCCGGCGCCCGAGGGATCTAGCGACGACGATCGACTGATTACCCAGGTAACGCAACATCTTCGAAGTATCCAAACCCAGGCTAGTAAAGACCACGCCAATGCCATACACGAAGCCAAGACTGAGGATATAGAGGCTTATGCTAAGATATCCGCTCATGACTGGACTTATTATATTAAATCGTTGTCAATCAATATTGGTAGGACTTCCGAACCGTCTCATGCGCAACCCCCTCGACAAGACCGTGAGAATGAGGACTTTGTTCATATCGACCTTGGTCCCTCCAAGACATTCTCGCGCCAAACGGCCGTCATTTACTATGATTCGGACCCTGGAAAATGGTTTATTCAAGCGAAAGGGCGCAATGGCATCAAGGTCAACAATATCCCGATGAAGAAAACAGATACTCCCCATCCGCTTTCTAGCGGCGAAGTTATTGAGATCGGTGGCATCGAAATGATGTTTGTTTTACCTGCTAGCCTAGGCCCTCTCGACATACATCCAATGTACCTAGAACAGGCTGGTATCAAACCCGCGCAGTCGACACCCGCGCGCGAAACGGGTCGGACTGCTCTTCCTACGGCACCTCCGGCAGAACATCCATCCTCGCAATCTGCACGACCATCTTCCTCCCGCGGACAGCCCTTCCAGCGACCGATCGCGCCCGCACCCCCCGACTATAAGCCACCGGGTACCCCGCCTTCCGCTAGGAGTCGCCCTACTACGTCTCAACAGAAAACACCCGCGCATGGCTCTTCTGGCACGGTGATAATGAGCCAGAGTGATGTGGACTTAAGCAAAGATGAAAACAAACACATCAAACCTCATTTCAGCTATGCCCAGATGATTACGCAAGCTATTATGAGTACCTCGGAAGAGAAACTGAATCTTGCCGGAATTTACCAATATATTACGAAAAATTATGCCTATTATCGACACCAACCTCCTTCTGGCTGGCAGGTAAGTTTTGATGCTTAAACCCTTTACGACAGTTATACTAACCAAATCGCAGAATTCAATTAGACATAATTTATCTTTAAATAAATCTTTTATGAAGGCGCCTAGGTCCACAGACGAGCCGGGTAAAGGTATGAAGTGGGAGATTGTTCCCGAAGCCCGTGATGAAATGATCCGTGTTGCATATAAAGGTGGTCGTGGTGGACATAGAGGCTCTTCTGTCCCTTCATCTCCCAGCCAACCTAACCAGTTGAGTTACATTACACACGGCCCCAGAGACAACACAAATCGGGAGCCGCCGTCGACCCGAAAGCGCAAGGCGTCCCCAATGGCATCGCCACCTCCGAAGTCATCTTTTAATCTGTCCCAAGTTACGCCGGACCGCAAGTATCTACCGACAGGGCCGGCGAGTTTCCAGGACGACAGCCCACTTCCACGCCGGCGGGCTCTTGATGGTGCCGGCTCCTTCGATACTGCAAGCACGCTCCCCCATTCGCCCCCAACTCTGTCCTCCTCTTTTCTTCAAGATGAGAGTACCTCCTTCGTGACACCAGCGCCTCACCGTGTCCACCCCAGGCTTGCGCCTCCTAGTACCGCCCAACGGCCCAGCCAGCATATGCCAACCAGTTCGCCGGCGCCATTCTGGAAGTATGCCGACATTGGGAGTACGCCTCTTAAGCCGCCTCAATTCGACGTCAGCCCGTCAAAGCCCGCGCGCCGCCTAGCGAATAGCAGTAGCCCCCCGCCTGCCGCAGGTGATGGGTCACCAGTTGCTAGCCCCAGCAGATCGACCCGATCAGCCCGCACGGAGAACCAGGATAGGGAGAAAACAGCCGCACCGGAAGATGAAGAAGAATCGGAGGGCGGTTTCGATCTTACTAAGTATGTTGTAACATTTATATTTTGCTATCCAGGATATTGGCTAACAACATCTACAGGGGCTTCCAGAGCATCGGTTCTTACCACGCCAATCTTCATTTCGGCGGTCTCGGACCTCGCATCAACGGCAGGCGGATCTAAGAAATAGCATCGCATATGAATCGTATGAAGGTGCTTCAACGATGATGTGAATGTTTCATTCGTTTTCTTAAGTGTAAATAACCGGGGATCTCCTTCCTGGTTATTCTTTCCCACTTTGTACTATTACTTTACAGACCTCGCATTCGTTAGACTCGACTCCTAAAGCGAGAGGGAACTGGGCTGTCGGGATGTGCCTTTGCTTCCAACCAAGTCGATCTGGGAAAAGAATACTTCCTTACCCCGGATGATGCTATAGTATATGATTTATAGCCGAATCCCAGATTCCGGCGACTTCGGTGTTTTTCTCCTTACAACAACGGAGTTGGCGGTATCATCGACTTTTGGCAGGCGATATGAGGCCAGCGATTCGATTGGCCCGGTCGGGCGAACGGATTGGACGGAAAGGTAGGCGGGAAAGGATGGGCTTGTTTTATTTGACGCATATGGCACCCACGATACGAAAAAAAGGCGTTTTTAGGGGCTAGGCAAAAAGGACCGGATTGAACTGGACAGGACAACAGGGGAGAGGGTACGTGCTCAACTGCGCATCCATTGCTGCCGGAGGTTCTAAGACTTGTTTCTGCGGAATTCGCGCCAGGGAGGCATTAGTTAGTTGAGAAGAGGAGTAGGGGAGTCCTTGTCTTTTTGCGTTCTTGTTTTTATTTTCTCTCGCTAGTTGTTTTTACCTTGGCGGCGGGTTTATTCGCTGTCTTTTACTACGTTTTTCTTGTTGCTTTGAGCGGGACGTCATATCACATATGCATACCCTCCAACAGACCAATACGTTGTTTATCCAATACCTGGGTGTATTCCGGCCTAACTTGTAGGTGGTTCCTCATATCAATCCGTACAAGCATTAGAAACTATAGAACTAGCCCTCACACATAAGAGACCTAGCTTCCAATCATGGTTCGCAGAAGCATATACGATACGGTATCATGTATGTAGTCAAGAAACAAACTCCCAGCCAAGAGTGAAGATGATGTCTATTAACACACTTGAGGCAAGTCGGCAATTCTAGATATTGCGTATTCGCCGTGTCTTGTATGATAATATATCCGAGGTAGGATAGGAGAAAGACGATCCTCTCAAGATACTGCTTGCATACATGCTATCTGCTTTATGTCTTTGGACCAGACTTGCCTCCTCCCCCCCTTTCCCCCCTTTCCCCCTTCGCTATCCACCTACTATATACATACATAGCTCAAGCACCATCATACCATACCACGCATGCAATGCTTGTCGTCGAATGAGTTCCGTCATACTGTAGTAGATACCTCATAGCATAAGGAATTTTTTTATACCGCCGAAGCCCTTATAAGATTTGTGACCTTGAATAGTTGAGATAGGGATGAGATGGATAGATGATGGAGAATAAAACAAACGCGATGCAACACCCCTTTCTTAAATCTATGCAACCAGTTCCTAAGAGGGGAGGCTTCAAAAAAGAGGAAAGAAAAAAAAAAAGACGAGATTTTTGACCTCCAATCCAGAGACGCCTCGACCGAGGAAAAAAATGGCATTCATGCCCAGATAGACGTTAAACTCTTCCATTCTTTCCTTTTCACGCCCCCCGGTCCATATATTTTAGAGCCCCCCTTTCATACCTGTTCACGTTAAAGGCTCGTCATTCCCCGTGATTCGCATCATGTTAATGTATCATTTACCTAGGCGCTTACGAGGCCGCGGTCGCGCCTACTCGGGTTTTGGGTCCGCTGCGACCTGTGCGCTTCTTAGTGCTCTTCTTTTGAGCCGTATTGCCTTCAATAAACTTGATAAGATCATCAATGCTTCGGGAATCAGGCCTATCGGACTTGGGATGGTTTAGCGCTGTAGGCTGTGCCATAGCGCCGGCACCACCTCCAAGCGCGACGTTGCGAGGCGGGAAGCGTATTCCAGCCCGTAGACGCCTTGCTTGGGCGTCCTTATCCCTCTTAGCGATCGCGACAGCATTCTGCGTCAGCTGTTCTAGCCAAGTCTCCGCCTCCTTGGTATTATTGTTCTCTGGGCCGAGCTGCTGCAGGAAGATGTTGTAACAATCACGCATCTTGCCAAGAGCAGCCTTGGATTCGTTATCTAATGCGAGCGCCTGCGCGAGCTGGAATAGGAGACTGGCAGCCGGAAGGGACTGCTTACCCATTACACGCTCGCAGACAGCAAGAGCTTGCTCGAACCAAATGCGAGACTCGTGATACGCCTGCATGTGCTGAAGCATGACCGCCGCATTGTTCAAGGTGGTGATCGAATCCGGGTGGTCAGGCCCGTAAATAATCTTCCATAAATCAAGCGCGTGCTTAACATATGCAAGAGCTGTCTTGCTGTAACCAGATCCATGTACATAGAGACCAAGGTTTAGGTAGTAAAGCAACGTCTCTGCAGAGTCGACACCAATAGTGCGCTCCGATACAACGACGGCTTTCCTTGCTAAATCGACTGCAACCTCCTTCTCTTCGAGTTGGTAGTAGATCTGTGCGAGACTAGAGTACGCTCGCGCAACTTCAGGGTGGAGGACTCCGTAAATTTGTTCGTGGAGGGTCAAACTCTCCAATAATAGCTCCTGGCCAATCTTCCTGTTATTCTGCATGATAGAGTGGCGACCACCTTCCAAAGCCTCCTCAGAAATAGCACTCTTTGGTGCGGAGTCCTTGATAATGGGAACGACATTGACAATATCGTCTGGGGTGAAGGTGGTAGGCGTGCTAGTAGAGGAAGCAGTAGAGGCTGGAGATCCGTCTCTCGTCTTCTTCTTTTTCTTTTTGCTGTCGCTCTTGCTCTCGCCGTTTGCATGACCGTTGACGCCGTTCGTCGTGGGTGCAGCATTGGGATCATTGATGAATTTGAAGTCCTTCACCTGGAGTTGGAGACCAAGCTTCAAGGATACGTCACGGAGGAGCTGTAGGTGCTTGATTTGGTTGTACCACTCCGAGTCCAAGGTGAACTTAAATCGACGAGTGGCTTGTGCCTCAATTTCCTGTCGGAGACTCTCAGGGGTAAGCTCCGCGAATGCAAGGTCAGCTTCCGGGTAAAGTGCCTTCATAGACTCGTCTATCTCAGCAGTAGGCTTGCTGTTAAAGCCGAATCCGAGAAGGCAGTTGAGAAGATGAGCGATTCCGGACGAAGTAAGAGGGATTGGGAGATATCGTAGGTACTTGCTCGCAACGTGCTTGAACGCTCGCGATATTATCTCCTGCAAAGCTAGGTCTCGAAGACGTGAAAGCCTTGGGCCTTCGCAAAGGGATACGATCTTGCCAAGATATCGCATGTTGATACCGCGCTTGTGCATCATCTTGGTCAACGACAGACCGTCCATAGGGAATGGCAGATCCGCGGCCTTAATATCGTTAACGAAGTCAGGAATTGCTGATTCACGTAAGTATTTGCATGCATTTCGAACATCTTCCTCGTCAGCAGCCATTTCTTCCTTCTCAGCTTCGGTCTGCGGGACTTGTCCACTGCAGACATCTGGGTTAAGTGCGAAGTAGAAATCGGAAGCGTCAATGCGGTCTTCAGGCTCCTCTGCAGCGTCTTCGCTAGACTCAGCGGGCTTGTCTTCATTCGCGCTCTTTTCCTCCTTAGGCTCTTCGGCCTTTTCGGCCTCCTCGGTCTTTTCCTCGGTCTTCTCTTCCGTGGATGAGTCTTCTTTGCCGGATTTCTCGTCTTGGGCCTTGGTCTGGGACTTTTGCTTTAAGCGCGCGAGCTCCTTGTTGACCCACTCGGACCATTTTTGATTTCGGATCAATTCCACGAGTTCTGGTCGCAAGACCGTCATTCGGTGAGGATACTCAAGTTCATTCTTCTCTCCCTCGCTGCTGCTGTTTTCTTCGAGCCATAACACATCTAGGGGGGTAATACGGTATAGGTCAAGGACGTATTTACGACCATCCGTTCCCATCAATCCCTTAGTTTCGACACTGGCCTCCAGGTCGAATCGCTTGCCATCCTTATCCCAAACAGCATGCTTCTTTACCTTAAGAGCCTTGGAAAGCTTCGCGAAGGTCGGCGCAAACCGCTCATCAGCCGCAACGATCTCCTTGCCTTCTACCGCTCCGTACTCGATAGAGTTCTCACCAGGTTCTCTTTGCTTGAAGATACCTGGAACCACGGTCTGCCCAACAATCCTCTTTCCGAGATAATCAACAACCACAGTTGCCGGGCTGTACAATCCGTCAATATCGAGTTGGTTAACTAGACGCACACCGTTGACGTCCTTTCCCGTAGCAACCCTAGCGGCATCATCGCCACCCTCGGAAGTGAAGGTACCCACACCATCAGCTCCGAAAGAGAAGAACACGTTGTTATAGACAAAGATCTGGGCATCGCGATCTTCCGTCGGGTTGAGGGGAGTGACTTCACCGCGGGCGACCAAGATGGCACCTCGGGCAGCAGCATCGGAGTAGTCAGCGAACAGCTTAGAAATAAATCGCTCCCGGAAGACCCGGTCTTGAACAGTCTCCTTTGGCAGCTCACGTGCCGACTGGAATTCTTCGTTCCAATCCCGCAAGGTATCGGTGTTATCGACACCAGAGATGAGATATCCCTCCTGAGTCCTTGTAATATCTGGGCTGTGAGCACATAGGGGCGAGGATTGGGAAGGAACCAGCCACGGTGCCGCAGGGATAGCATTCGTCATCTGGTATGTGGCAAGGGGGTCCTTGCGGTTGTTGTATTGTAGCAATTGCTCGAAAGACTCCGAGAATGAGGGAGAGATCTGGGTTAGCAGTGTTAATAATGAGTGCGCAGAGTGTCCCTTGGGAGCAGCGCGGGGCATTGGGTCGAATTTGCTATTCGACGACTTGTTCACGTAAAACCCGCCGACATGCGATGTAATCTGGTATTGCTCTCCCTCATTCGTGGTGACGAGTAGGTATAGCAAGTGGCCCTTCTGCCTAAGGTGGTAGGGCGGAGGGTTCCATGGCGACAGAGCAATAGATTTTACTGTCTTAGGAGCGGGCTCTTCCTCCTTTGGTATTAGAGTTTGAGGCTTCGCGGGAGCTTCGAAGTCGTAGGCACTAGCTTGGACATTATCGGTGTCCTTGGCACTAGTAGTAATGGAGTCGAAGAGAGAGATGCCGGGCAGAACCCCCTGCAGGGTATCAGTCCGATCTCCGGCAGCACCCACCAGGTCACGAATTCGGATGACATGTATTCTAGCCTCCTTCTCGGTGTAAGGATCCTCTACCAAACGGATCTCAGCTTCCGGACCGAGTCCCTTCACGTCAGAGATTTGCACAAAGTCATTGATGCGCTCGCCGGCATGCTCGAGGTGGAAACACGAGTATTGAAAAGCAGATGGCAATTCGATAATAGACTGTCGTAGCTCGTGGACTTGCTCTTGAGGCGAGACCTATATCAAGATTAGCTAACGATCAGCCCTAGAGAACATATACATAAATTAGACAGGGGTATCTGCTAACCATTACATGGATCTTGTTCGGCTCGCGGGGCAGATGGATAGTGAGGGGATACAATGCTATAAGTCGTATATATTAGCACCGACACGTCAAACGTCTGCAACGTCTGCAACGTCTACAGACAAGGTGATCTTCTAGTCATACCATCCGCGGCTTCCTCTATATCCTCCTCAGAAGGTTGATCATTGGAGTCGACTTTAGCATTTTCAGTTTGGCCATTTAGGGTTTCGGCTTCCTGGCCGGAAGGTTGAGCTGCACGAAACCAAGATTAACTTATATCCAATACTCGGAATACGGAAACACGGGAACCAAGTATTATAAAATAAAATAAGAACTTGACGTACCGGCAGCCTCTGGTTTCTCAGACATTGTGAACCAACGGGAACAGGTATTAAGGAGGGGTTTGGAGGGGTCGTGGGAAGTTTTTGTGGTGCAAATCTATAATATCCTCTCTTTACTTGTACAAGAAAATATCAAACGAGATCCCACGCACAGCTTGGGAAAATCCGGCGTGGAAACTGTAAAAGTTATTTACTGAACAAGGTCCGAGAGATATTATACAGATTTAATAAAGGAACGGCAAATCAATTGAAATTTTATCAAGGCCGTAACCGTAAAAAGTTGACTATGTTGAAGGTTGGAAGAATTCGCCGAAGCATTATTCCAAGCTAAGCAAGCAACTTTTCAGATTTCAAAATTTTTATTTTATTTTTTTTCTTCGACGGCTTGAAAAAAAAAAAAATCCCCCCGGCTGTTCCCGGTAAGTCGGAGCTGCGGCGATAGTTTAGGTCATTTGGGGCTTCCCCGTCCACCCTAATCATGATGCTCTTAGCACGTAACACTGCATAAAAGGGGTGCTACGGTAACAGCTCCCATTTTGATTGGTTAAGAATTTACATCTAGAGGACCTAAAAAAACCCGCACGCTTGAAGTTGGTATCGTGGGCATATTGTACCTAGGTACCTACCTTATACTTTACTGGCTTTGGACTTATAACAAACATTTTCAATTTTCTTTAGGAGTATAAAAACTTGGTGATTGCCTATAACCGAACATCTAAACGTAAGAAAAGTTGCTTGTTCATTTCAATCTTGCATAGTTTCGAGTCGTGGGGTTTTTGAATTCTATTTCTAGAAATAGACCAAATGTTGTGTGTGTAAGATAAAGTGGATACATTCCCGATTAGGAAATTAAGTAAACAAATCCAATATTTGGTTAGATTGGTTATTAGAATCCTCACGCATCTCTTTCATCTTTATCGGACAAACAGCCGTTATTCTTTCTTTCTGGTGTCATATCGTCACATAAAGCAGTTGTATCCCTCATCTTGGATTGGATCTTTATGGGCCAAATATCGCAATAATATCATTTACTTTGCTTACAGCTTTGTTTTGACGGTGAGGCCCACGGAGTATGGAGTCGATAACATCATATTACTATCAGTAAACCAGAGCTCTCAAACAGACATTCATAGCTCAGCATACATATTTGCTTAGTCATAGTGTTAGACCTTCCTCCATGTCATTTGACGAGTTCATCGGAGTCCCGAATAAGCCAAGGTCTAAGCCAGACAGATCGGGAGATATACCACAACCTTGGACCGCAGCGCGTTGCCAACGCTTGCTCCGACCGTTGCTTTCGCGGATCGCTTCTCTAAGGAAGGACGCAGCAACATCGTTACTAACCGCCAGGGGAAACGACCTCGAGCAAGAAAGGAAGGTTGTTGCTGAGAAGCAAAACGCTAACTGCGAGTGGCTGAAGCCGCGCAAGAGAGTTCGCCGTACCTATTCTCAAAAACGGTCCCCAAATCAAGATGGATCATTTACGATTAGCAAGGATTCGAAAGGGGCGGGTACGACAAAATATTCTCAGCAAAGCGAAGGAAGAACAATAGTACCTGGTGAGATAGTACCGGCTACGCCTCTGTTACGACGTGCACGAGGCCAGATTGTCCCATCTCCCGTAATTCCTGGTCGTTCAAATCAGCAGGCTGAACAGCCCGTAGTCGGCAAACGAGATCATTTTAAGGACCTTGAGAAACGTCTTGCAGGTTTACGGGCCCAGTCAAGTTCGACCAGACATAATGACTTGGACGCAATTTATAAGAGCGTAGAAGCGCTTTTGAAAGCAACGCGCCAAGCTAGTAGTCCGGGACGAGGGCCGCGCTCATTCCTCGATATGTGTCTCAGAACAGTACCGCTGTATATCCAAGAGCTCGAGGCCTGGGAGAGGATGGAAGCCGAGCAAAGTGGAAACATTTCCACGCTTGACAGCGTCAACACTTCAATGGACATATATAACCACCTAGAATCAATTGGATCCAACCAAGCCCTTGGGTGGAAACATCTTAGGATAGTAGTTCGAGCAGATGGGCTTAACGCGGTGAAGCAAGGAGTTGCGGAGGGACTATTCAGTGACGACTTTTCGGAACTACTTATTGAACTATGCGTCCGAATTGGCGCATTGCCCGAGGCCGAAGAACTCGTTGCGGTATTGGCCGACCGCCAATACCCTCAACCAGCCACGCCAGATAGCTCCTTTGCTGAGCTAGGATGCTTTCGGCCTCTTTCAATGCTATGGAATTTTGCTAATAAGCACAACCGTACTTCATTCCTTCTTCGACAGTATTCGTTCTTACTATCTAATGGCAACCTCCCCCAGGACTGGCTTGTAACGCAAGAGTTTGAGCGCATATGGTCCACAGCGATTCGGCACTTGTCTGTGGTGGAGGCGGCTGACGACGCCGTGGCTTTTATGAACAATTCTATTTCGCTGTTATGTCGCCGAAGGCGCATCCTCGCAGTCGGAAATGACTCGATTCGTCCAGAAAGAGATGTTGCCGTGGCCAATAAACAGACGCTAATTAATGCTTTAACAATGCTGGCTGCGATGAGTTCGTTAGGCGAAATAGAACTTCACACAGCAAATGTTTCAGAAGCTGAGATTACGAAGATAGACTTCATTGGAAATAGGCTTAGATATATCCTTAGCTCGTGTATGGCTGACCTGGAGTCGGCAAAGTCCACGCGGTCTGGTCTAGGGAACGACCTATTGCACCTGGCATATTACATCTCATCAAGCAACGCCCGAAACGACGGCGATATCAGTTTTCATCTCAAAAACAGTATTGAACAAGCATGGCGACAGCATACGAGCCATGGTTCCACAAAAGGTAACCGCACGAGACATCGTCTTACCGATATGGCTTCATTTGTGTCGTTAGTTGCTGGCAGTTGTGGTCGAGGAATGAATATGGCGTCTCATAACTGTTTAGACATGCTATTCGGACAACTCACGGACCTCGAGCTTGATCGAGATATCCGAGACAGCATGAAAGCGATAGCGGCTTTTTCGCTTGCGCAACAGACCAATAATGTTAAAGACTTTATCTATGCAGAGAAGCTAGCCTGCAACCAACATTCGACCGCAGGAGATGACGCTCGAGCGCAACCTCTCTTCACCGGTTACCGATGGGAGGAAACTATAGGCGAGTGGGTTACAGCCAGCCCTAGACGTTTGCCCCAGGCGAAGATAAGGCAGACTCGATCGTCGTCAAGGTTAGATGGAGATCACATAATAGGCGATGTCGAGCAGAAAACCACCCAATCTGGGGTGGTCATCTATGATGAAGCAGATAGTGTTCCAGACCTGGAAATAGAAAGGGTGGAGAATAATTACCTACAGGCCCCCAGGACCCCCGGTCCCGAACGCGTCAACACCAGAAAACGTGCGCACTCTTGTTCCCAGAGTGACAAGCTACCAGCGGTTACGGGACCCCGCCGGAGTAAAAGTGACCTCGCTCTACAGCCCGCAAAACCAGCCTCTTCGTCACTAGATGACGAGCTTGGGTCCGATAAAGAGAATAGCGATCATATCATCCACAAGAAACCAAGGAGAAGCATCGGTAAAAGAACACTGCTGGGTACTAAGTTAAGGTCCAGATCTAATCTGGCAAGTTCATTAAGCTCCGGTATTCCCGGGGATGACTGCAGCGATGACGAGCTTTGCATGTGAGATTCGCTTCTTTCTTAGCCACGAGACGGCATCAGTTTTTAATATGAATTCACCGATGGGTTTTGTAAACCTATCTTTGGATACACTGGGATTCGGCCCCGGGAATATAATGTATGAATATTATGCCCAGCGAGCGGATGCGGAGGGTTTTTACGGGTGAGCACGGGATCGTGCATTTTGACGGGAGCTATGCCGCTGGTTAGCATTTAGTTAGAGAACGTAGAACATCATGAAGTCGATAGTTATTTGAGCACAATTACAAAAAATATCTATTTTCGAGATGGAAAGCCGCAATAGGCAAAAGTTGCTGGCCGGGAGTAGTAACGTTGTAAAACGATTGACGCCATGCAATGCCAGGAATAACCCATGTGGAAATCCTTTAAGAGGAGATTTGGGTGATGAAGGTCGACTAATACAGCATGTGCATCATGTGGTAGTGGATGACAGCGGAGGCCTGTTGAAACTTGAAACGGCTGAATTTGGCAACTCGTATCAACTTGACTACTCTCAACTCTCAAACGCGGCCTCTTCTATATCTGGAATTATTCGATTTCCAAAAAGCCCTCCGAATCCATGCAAAGCATCCCACTCCCATGCATCACATCTTCTAAATAGAGAATTTTAGATGGGAAATGCGGGCATCGCGTGGACTACGCCGTCGTTTTCGATATGGCAGAGATTTAAAGCTTGGCCTGCGATATCTAGCCATGATCTTCATGATGGCACCGGCGTTGTAGCTATGATCCTATTATTGGCATTTGGTATATACCGAGGAATATGGGATGAATGGGATGAATGAGATGAATGAGACGAATGACCAAATGTTCCTTTAGTGGAAATTTGATAATACTAACGTTAGTATCGTGCTAACCGGTTAGGTTAGTCGAAAGAGTCGCATATTCCTTAAAAGTACCTACCTAGATACGTGGAGCAAATTAGGGAAATTATATACTTCACATAATAATCGCATAAGCATTCTGAGGCTCGTCGCGTATCGAGCGCCTTTAGGTTGTAGTGGGTCTAGGAATATGATTTGATAGCATCATTCGGGTGAGACCCTATCATCATTGTTAGAAGACTGAAGAATTTGGATGTGAACTAGGTTGTAAGCGGGTTTTGATTGAACGTTTCTTGATCGAGATTTTGTAGCGTATTTCTTACTGAGCCTAGATGACGCAAGCACCTGTTGCTAACGAGACCAGACGAAAGCGTTGGCGTATACCATCGTTTTACATTTTACATGGTGCTGATGGAATTTTTGTATATTCTCAAAGAAAAAGAAAAACCAAATCAATATCGCATTCTATAAGAGCAACATTAGTCGGGCAGTAGGGGGCGTGATATTTGGGCAGTAGCCACAAAAGAAGTGGGGTTCCCAAGGGGTACGTACTTTTCAATACATATTTCCTGGTATTTTTTTTGTATCTCTTTGGGATTTTAATTCTTTAAAGAAGATACTTAATTTATTATAAAATTTATATATTTTTACATATATTGTACAATTAGTAAATAGGAGCTCTAATAGCTCCTGCAGGATATGCCCTATACTTCAACTAACCCATAGTAAGCCAGAGGCTGTATGAGCTAGAAGATACAAGGTAACTATATCTTGAAGAGGGGAATAAGCTGATCGGATGGAGGAACAGATATAGGTAACTGCTTACCAATGATAACACACTCTAGGAGGATATCTTCCAAGAGGAGATTGAAAATTGTATATTCTTGTATAAAGGCTCTATAGAGGCGATCTCTAAAGAACTATATATATCTTAAGCTGATCAGGCAAGAAAACAACTCCTGAAGACCTATTTATATCCAAAAGAACGTGTATAAACCTTGGTTTACTTTTGGTAGTTACAAAAGGCTACTACTAAAATTGTATATAAAGGTACGTACCTGTGGTGCGCCTCATAAATTATGTGGCTACTGCCCGAATATCACGCCCCCTACTGCCCGACTAGTGTTGCTCTTCTATAATTGATTGAATAAACTAAGTTTTAGTAGATAGCAATAATATGTATGTAGCAGCAATGTCGCAATGCTTTGCGGCAAGAGGCAATAATTCAAATCGTAGTGATCGTCCACGAAGGAAGAGTTTTATTTCGTAGTCTAATATTTACGCCACAGCTAGTCGTTTGACTTGCCCACAAGTTGAGAAGGTGTCGAAAATCTAAGATGCTTTTTGGATGTACTACCTCCTTAGTACCGTACGTACACTAGTAGCCGCCGCCGTCCCGTCTAAGGGCTGGTGCTAGGTCATTACGAATCGTCATTGGTGGTGCGATCAGTTAGCATCCCTGTCTTCCGATGTTGCGCTGGCCTCGTTTCAAAACTGCTCTGTCGATCATGATGCTCCCCACCGTAACGCAGATTAAGATCAGACAACGAATGGTAGGCCCTCGGAATTGGTGATAGAAGCTATCATGCATCAGTTTTGAAGCATCAACAAGAGCCACACGCTGTACACGTAATAGGTCGTTTCGATATATAAAGTCGCACAGATAAGAAATTGAGGGCCAAAGGGTTGGATCTGTAGATGAAGTAGAACAGGGGTACAGTGGAAGTAGTGGTTGTGGTGGATGCGGTTCTACCGGGGGCTTGGGGGACCCCTGTTCGATCGGCTTAGACTCGTCGGCCAATCTTGCTGTTTTTTTTCATTGTACCTTACATTGGTGGCACTTTATCGGTCCATCCCCACACTCACCAAGGCAAGACTTGCTCGTATCTGGGCTCACCTGGCTTAGTAGAACATGCAAATACGCTACTTTGTGCCTAGTACGCAAAGAAAATTTTTGAACGTTTCAACCAGGTAGTGTACTGCTTACATGCTGTTTGTATGTCGTTTGTATGTCGTTTGTATTTCTGAATGAATGTGTATTGGATTTATGTAAAGGAACATTTGTATTGAATGGGATTGAAAGATAGAAATACTAGTTAATAATATGGAATGATGTTTAAAGGCCATTCACCTTCCATTCATCAGGTGAATTGTTTAATGTACATATTATTAGGTATGTAAGTTCGGATGGGCTGAATAGATTGGTTCTCGGTGAAAGAATTCAGAATTCAGCTTAGCCAAGGAAAATAATTTACGGACCTATCGATTAACCTTAGCTAGGTACCTACCTATGTATGTATACTAAAGGACCTCATCCGATAAACGGGTACCTACTTCACACGTACCTCTCTGAGGCATGCACTTCAACGTATAGCGATCGAGGGGAAAAGCCCAGCCAGCCAGTCAACCATTAGGCCAGCCCCTCCATTACCTGATTACTACCGTGCTTTGGAATTCTGTCCTCGTCTAGAGCTTGATTTTCAGGGGAGAAGCCCAATGATTGGCGCATGGTAGGAGGGCAATCGGCATTAGTCGACGTAATTGAGTAACGTACCTAAGTACCTGGGCGGGGTACTCCGTCGGTACGTACCTGACTATTCCACGTTCGCACCTTCTCATAGGCCCCTGCACGTATGCCCTGCAAGAACGCCTCCTAGGCCCTACTTGGATCTTTCTCTCCTTCAATTTGACTTGATCTCCTTATTTCTTCCTTATTCATATATTTCATGCAAATGGGCACTGCTCTCTAGGTCTTCCCACACCCTGCGGCTTCAATCCTTCTGGTCCTTTCTTCGCAGACCTGGACCCAGACAGCATCCCAAGCTTGTGGTTATTCAACTAAAAATTAGGCGAGTGTAACGTCGTCCTATTATACGTTCATTTACAATAGTGCCCTTGTCAAGCCTTCCACAGGCATTCTTCTAGGTCGCATCCTTCGAGGCTCTTTGTCAATTATTTCCCGCCTGAGGCCGAACTTAAAAGAAACACACCCATTTAAGTATCCGTCTTCCCTCCCGACTTGGCGAGTGGCAGAGACTTGACCTCGAGTCACCTAGTCATATAGTCATCTAGACTACAGCCTTGGAGACGTCTTTAGCCTCCTTCAACACATATTCCCCGACAGCAGGCTGTTAACTGCCCTTCGTTCATACCTCCTTGGGCTATTCAAGTTGACCTTGTCTGGCCATTACCATATTCCAACTAGGTCTCATAACAAGCAAGCCTTGAGACTATTCAACATTCATTAACCTATTGATGACCGTTTTTCGAACCAAGGTTCGCGTTTCAATTTATCTAAACTTTGACTAGTTTAGCTGGTTTACTTACGACAACAACAAGAAAATCAACATACGATATCTATCATGGCTGGCGGAGAAGGAAAAGAAGCAGCAGCTGGTGAGGGGCAAGCAGCGGGATGGACGCCGGCTATGGAAAATGAGTCCTTATCTAACTATTTACTGGTCGTCTGTGCCGCTCTCTCTTTGGGTCTTATAATATGGCGCATTACGACAGGATTGCAAAAGTACATCCGAACCGTTACGAGTTTGACGAACGACACACAACGATACTTCGCACGCCCATCGTCGAGATTTGCGTGGATCAAGAAGAACCTTCTCTATGCTCCCATGTTCAGGAAACGCCACAACCGGGAATTTCAGCTAAGCAGTGCGATCAATGTTGGCACTCTACCCACTCGATTCCAATTCCTCTTTTTATTAGGATACTTCGCAACTAACGTCGCCTTCTGTGTCGTCCACATTCCCTTTGCCGACAGTTTTGCCGATGCGTGTAAGCAGCTGAGGAACCGAAGTGGAACGTTGGCTACCGCCAACATGATCCCGCTATTCCTCATGGCCGGCAGGAACAACCCCCTCATCCCTTTACTCGGTATGTCTTTCGACACTTTCAACCTCATGCACCGCTGGTTTGGTCGTGTCGTAGCATTGGAGGCAGTTTGCCATACTTTCGCTTTCTGGGCTGCGTCAGCTCAAGCTGGTGGATGGTCAAAGGCACTGAACACCACCATTACCGTGCCGTTCATGCTATACGGTTTCCTTGTAAGTTTTATTTCGTATTGTACGTGTCTTTTTCTTTTTAAAATCTAACGTCGTGTAGGCCACCATTGCCTTTGTGGTAATACTATTCCAAGCTTCTAGCATCGCCAGACACGCGTACTACGAATCTTTCAAGATTCTGCACATTGGTCTCGCTGCCCTTGCGGTTGCCGGCCTTTGGTATCACCTTGACTTGAAGCACCTCTCCGCGATCAAGTGGCTGATCCCAGTTATTCCTCTCTGGGCTGGTGATAGGCTAATCCGTTTTATGCGTGTTATCTACCATAATTTCGGTCGGGGAGGAACTAAGACGCTTGTCGAAGCACTTCCTGGCAATGCTGTCCGCTTGACAGTGACTATGGCTCGACCCTGGACTTTTAAGCCTGGTCAACATGCATACCTATACATGCCATCTATCAGTTTTTGGCAGTCCCACCCGTTCTCTTTGGCGTGGAGCGAGGAAGCCGAAGAATTAAGCTCGGATAAGATTGCTATGAATCGACAAGATGTGCTCGCTATGCGCAAGACCACTATGTCTTTCATCATTCGAGGACGGTCGGGAATGACACATACCTTATACCAGCGGGCTGCAGCACAACCTGATGGCCGACTGATGACAACGTGTCTTGTCGAGGGTCCGTATGGTGGCGAGCATATGATGCACTCCTACGGCACTGTGATGCTTTTTGCCGGTGGTGTAGGTATCACACACGCAGTTCCCCACGTCCGAGACTTAGTTGCGGGTTTTGCAAATGGTACGGTAGCTACGCGGAAAGTGGTGTTGGTATGGATTATTCAGAGCCCTGAGCACTTGGAATGGATCCGACCGTGGATGACGGAGATCCTAGCTATGGATAGACGACGCGACATACTGCGTATCATGCTATTCGTCAGTAGACCGCGCTCGACGAAGGAAATTCACAGCCCTTCGTCAACGGTCCAGATGTTCCCTGGCAGGCCTAACATTGAGACTCTAATTGGCATGGAGTCGGAGCAACAAGTTGGGACGATGGGTGTGACGGTGTGTGGACCTGGTGCTCTTAGCGACGAGGTCCGACAAGCGATTCGCCGTAAGCAGTACAACTCATCGATCGACTTTATCGAGGAGGCCTTCTCGTGGTAGGCGATTAAGATACCACCACTATCACTCTGGTCGCTTATAATTCAAGAAGACCGGGTGGAGAGGGCGTCCTGATTTATTGTAGTTGTACGATTACTCTTTCGGTTGCGCATATTTGTTCTTTTTTTCCTAGGACCGCCCTCACAGTTTCTTGTAGATACTTCTTTCGTTGATAGATACGCCGGCCTGAAGCCAACTGGTGGCTATAGCCGGATAGATCGAGAATGATTCGTTTGAAACACTTGGGTTTTGAGGTATATTGCAATCCACGTGAACAATGAAGTTTATTGAAACCCTACAAGATTAACTAATAGGTAACGGTGTTTCACATGATTTGACTAGACCTCAATCTCCCTAATCTCGAAGCAAATGCGCATTTCAAAGCGTTGGTTAGCTGGTAAGCTTACGTATGTTATTCAAGGTACCCGTATGTTCAAACCCTAATGAAGCAGCTTCTTCCGTTAACATTGTAAATTACGATAAACAGTCTTCTGATATTGATATGCAAGAATTTGGGGGGTCATGGGTTAGAATTGAGTCATTTTATCCTTTCTAATAGAATGAATCATCTGCTGCATTGTACTATAGTAAATGAATATGAAAAAGTGCTGAAACTTGGATGATACCCCCCATACTTTGCTAACCTAGGCTGCTAGGTAGGTAGCTAGATTGGGGTAGCAGCCGCCTGTCAGAGAGCACCGTTGGATCCTAATCGGGTCGCATCTAACGTGTACCACGTCAGCGGGGTAAAGAGGTGGGCGAGTGTGAGATAAGCAGCTTTCCCTGGCTGCAAGGTTAGTTAACCTAGCAGGTTAGATAGCAGGCCAGATAGCAGGCCAGATAGCGGGTTAGATAGGTACCCAAGGTAGCAATTAGTGGTTAGAGAGGTTAGTGGCTAACCTAGCCGCTTCTCGGATGACTTCAACCCCGATAGGACCTACCACGCATCACGCCCGAATCGTGTGAGGCTATCTCGTTCCTACATAAATAATTTAATTCTTCTACCTTGGTTCTTGTTTTCTTCCCACCAATACATACGTGCCTTTTCGGCTACCGACATCCTTTCTAACTGGAACCTGGGGTAAACGGACAAACAACGAAACGAACCAATAAGATTCAACTAGTTATTTAACTTGCGGCCTTGGGTTCCTTGCGCTTACCGTTAGGTCATTACGCTATCGCTTTCTTCTCGAATAGACGTCCGCCCCTCGCATCGTACTCATCTAGCTTAGACCATTCTCCCCGTGTTATCGTCGACCTCGACTTCGCGATCACGTACTCGATCAGCTCAGTTTGTCCACGCACCGAAGACCGGACTTCGAGTTGTCGGATATACCAGTAAAAAGCCACTAGGAAAAGCTACTAGGTTAACGAAGGGGATATACGCACCCGCGGACCGCGCGGAATAGATCGGTTGCAATGGGTCTTGCCTATAACACGTATCTTGATAGCAACAAGATATACGGCTGTAAGAACTGCAAAGCCCATCTAGCCAACCATGAGGAAATAATAAGTCGCGTACGTTATTCTCATCTCCGTTCCCTCGTCTGGACTTGGACTCCCCGGTCTAGTCCTATCCTATCCTATCCCCAAAGCTCAACCCACCTACCTCCTCCCACCTAGCTAGCATCTTTCCCGACATTTTAAATCCCATAACTAACCCAACCCCTCCCCACCGACAGAATTTCCGCGGCCAACACGGCAAAGCGTACCTCTTCAACACCGTCGTCAACGTCGACGCAGGCGAGCCCTCGGAGCGCAGCATGACGACAGGTCGGCACATAGTCCGGGACATCACATGCAAGCAGTGCAAGGAGACGGTCGGTTGGAAGTACGACCGCGCCTACGAATCCAGCGAGAAGTACAAGGAGGGCAAGTTTATCCTCGAGGCCGAACTCTTGTGTAACGTCAGCTAGACGGCCGGCTCGCCTGTCCGCTGTATTCGTTATAGATGGATATGGAGGGAACAATATCCTTTAGCAGCTTTGATTTTGTCGATGAGACGAGGGGAGGGAAGGGAAGGAAGTAAGGTATTCATTATACGCAACACGGTCCGGTCTGTTTTTAGCATGGGCATGCATTGGTCGGGCGTTTTCTTGTTTATCACGAGCGGGTCTGGTCTGGTCTGGTCTGGTCTGGTCTGCTTGCTTGCTGGGTGGTTTTAGACGGGCAAAGGGTTGGCGCCTCTCACGAACTGTATGTACAATGCGCAACCCGGCATCGACGCCGTTAGAGGTATTACGTCATGAAGCTTCCTTATGGGATCTTATACAGGTTGATAGATCAGCTTAGCATTTATAAATTGTTACTTTTATGCTTTACAATACCGAGCTCTAGGTTACTATTAATTACGCCTACGTTGCATACCAAGGCACCACAAAATATATAGGTCTGATATTGAGAGGTTATGCTTCCATCCATTTCGAGAGCTATATAGGACAAGCCAATCCGCTGAACTGAGCCAAAAACACTCCATCCGAAGCAAAAATTATAAGCAGTGCAAGCCAGAAATCAACCTCAAGACCGGTACCAGCTAACGCCATTCCAATGCAGAAACATGTATATATCTTCGCAGACCTTAAACCATTATTCAACCCTCCAGAGTAGTCAGGTCCAGCCCACGGTGCTCCTGGGCAGCGCCAAGTATTCTCACATCTTTAGCAACCTTTACCTTAGTTATGCTCGATAGGCTCTTCGGGAAGCAACTCCTCTACTTCTTCTTCTGGCTCGAGGAACTTGAACGGTGGGCGTACGACGCCGTTAAACAAGAAAGTAAAGTACACTAGCAAGACGAAACCGAGAACTTGCAGCCACTTGAATCCTTCCCATCCAAGACCGAGGGAAACCATCCAGATGAATAGGGTTCTGCAGCTATCAATAGTTGATCGTGCAGTTGCACTGACGCTACGAGTGACGGAAAGACCGAAGAAGTTGTAACCACTGGTAACGATGTTAGTATCCCTAAAATCATAGATATACAGTGGTACAGAGCTCAACTTACCCAATAGAGACCATGGTCAGTATACTGGACACCCAGACGGCTCTGTACTCGGTCATTTGTCGGAAACCCTCAACCATATCGAACATTCCGTAACGGCCAGCATCAGACCTGCCAATGGTAAGGTGCAGTACCAGCATGCAGATAAGAGTGACGGCAAGACCGAAAAGACCTTCCCATCCAACAACCTCGATGGGGTCGATTTTGGAACGTTCTAATAGCCATTCCTCAAGGACGAATTGTGTGGCTGTGAAAATCTGGGCGAAGGCAATAAGAACAACACCCAGGGCAGCACGGAGACCGGCATCGGAAGCAGCATCCTCTGTAGCCTGGAACAAGGCGTTTGCAGTTGCAGCCTTGGTATCGGGCCAAATAATACCCGCAAGTCCAACTAGAGCGATACCAACCATAACGCCCATCAACGAAACCCAATGGAATAGGTGCAGCTTGCGATGTAGGAAGATGACACTGAATAAGCCGACGAATAATACGAGAGCACCACGAGTCATTTGGTAGATCGAGGCAGCTACCATGAACAGACCCGCGTTCACAAGAGTCGTGCCGAGGATATCGCAAATGGCTGGTAGTGCAAGGAGCACGATACCGAAGCCCCTCAGAGGCCCATCGACAACACCAACGCCATTCTTAACGAGAGGGTCGGGACGGATAAGCGTCTGCTCCGAGTTGACGCTGGCAGCATCATCATCATTATCAACTTCCGCGTCTCCTCTGGGGATTGCCTGGTATCCATTGGCCGCAGGAGTCTTCCTATCGGCATAGCGCTGGTACACGAGCCTTAACCCAACGACAATCCAGCATCCGACTTCTCCTATGAACATCTGCGCAGTCTGAAGCACGGGCTGCTCAAAATTCTGCCGCTTCTTGGGGTCGGGGTCATCGCAGTTCCGAACGCATTGATTATCCTGCACGGTCGCGTAGTTAGCAAGCCGCATCTCAAACATCTAGGTATAACAACGACAAAGTGAGTCTTACCTGGTATTTAGTAAACAGTGTATTGCAGACTCCTGTGAGCAACATCATGCCTACCAGGAGCGGGATGAGAGCTTTAGGCGCCATGACGGCTGGCGATTCACGGGGTGGTACCGCAAAGGAGGTGATCTTGTACCAGCAAGAGAGACAGGGGATGTTACAAGTGAGCAGGTGCAATTTAACGGTACGATTACGGTGTAACGAGAATTAAAATAAAAGAAAAACAAGATATGGTCTAGATGTAGATGTGAGGCAGCCTTGATGAGCTGCGACTGATGGATGAATGCGAAGCTCCCCGGAGTTGGCGGCGAGGAACGACGTGCGAAGGTTGTGTGTCGGAAGAGTGTAGGGGACGAGCCACGCGTGGGTTTGGAACTCGATAACGTCGAATTGCACCCAGTCTTAGGTAATTCCCTAACTTTGGTACCCTTGGCTCCAGGACAAGATCGCCGAATGCGAAGGCGCGTGTACCTTGCTGGCAAATGCTGGGTACTTCCAATGCCGTATGCTGTAGGCTGTAAGCTGGCTGCTGTATGCAAGTACAATTAGGTACCCTACATAATGTAATGCAAAGAGCTGGGACCCTATGCTGCCCCCGCATTGGTCAGCCGATTAGCCTTATGATATCAACTTCTCCTTTAATTGGCTTAGCTACAAAGCCCCCCCCGGGTCTAGAATACGGAATTTCCCATCTTGGGGCCGGCAGGTGCTCGATAAATGCATCTCGTGATTTGTTACTATTGTCATCGTTGCTATCATTGTTACCTATCATCTATTGCAGCCTTGAATAACATATTGATTTCTTAGAATTAGTTTCTTATGCTATAAGCGTGTTTCATAACCTCCTCACACTTATGAGTTCCTTATTGCAAGCCCTATAGGCGTACGAAGTACTAGTAGCAGAAACGCAGGGAAATGATTCAACGACCATAACGTCAAACAATTATTCCAATCTGTAGATCATTCGTAGACATAGATGTTTGCACTTTGCAGCGCTAGATGGTATAACGGACCAAAAAAAAAACAGAATATGCATGCTAATAAAACACCCAACTCCTCAGTCTATAAAACCACCCCAAGAACACCCTATCCAATTAATCGCAGAATGCCTGTCTTTCATTATCAGTGGCGATGCTTGATTTCTCGCCTTTTCCGAATCTTCGCTTTTGCTTTTTCTTTCTCTGTTTCTCCTTTTCTTCTTCAGGGTTCTTGTCTCCGAGATTGTTGTGATGAGGAATGCCCAACTCTTTATCACGCGCTAGGCGCTCCATATCCTTCTTGGTTAGAGGGACTCCCTCGATAGCTTTCACATGTTTCCCTTCGACACCCATCATGATACCTGCGATAGCGGAGACTATGCATGCAAGGCAAACGAATAGACCAGTCGACCAACTAGGCCGATCGTAGCGGTTCAGCGCCCACATAAATCCCGATAAAACGCATTGCAGAAACGTGTTGGCAACATTGAAGTAGATAATGAAATCCATCTTCCACATCTTAGTCGGGGGTGCCCGAATACCCGTGGGCGGAGCATCTGATATTGTCTCTAGAGGATACGGAACACTATCAACGTTGTAGTTTGTGATCGCTTCATCGATATTCTTCGGGCCAAGGGCCACGGGGAGTTGTTCAGAACCAGGAAGACGAAACCAACCACGATGAACGCCTGCCAAGCTTCGCAGAGCCTTGTGATCACCCCGAAGGCGATACCGCAGCAAGAAGTACAAGTCGCGAAAGCGCCACGGTGCTAGACCGAAACCAGTTACGCAGAATAGAGCGTTTAGTATTTGGGAATCCGTTTCGATCCATATTCTGCGGGGCGAGTCGATATCGTCGCAGTCAAATTTCCCATTGACCCAGCACATCTCTGGTGCGGCGTTACATAATAGGAGGAAGAGCATGCCACCCCAAGCAATGACATTGAGGGAGTAGATGGTAAGAAAGAAGCCGAATCCAGTATTGTAGAATTCCCAGAATGAAACTAGACCCATTCGTATCTGCTCCTTTATGGGATATTTAGGCGGGAAGTGGTATCCATTTGCATATTCTTGCATTTGAATATTCACAGCGGAGACATTCGATGCGAGCGCACTGCCTACACCCTCTTGCGCCTGGGTCGATACAATTGGCGCGCGTTGACTTAAAGCATCGTTTTGGTCCGTAGCAGTTGATATCGTCGTGACTCGATCGACGGTGTCTTCCTGTCCTTCTTTAGATATTCGGGGAGAATCCGGTGGCATCTTCAGGAGACGCCTTAGCTCGTTCTGTAAACCGGTAATTCGCGCAAATCCCGTTTCCGAACGCGAGACGACGTAAGCTGGTGTTGAAATCGAATTAAGAGTGAGATGTAGTAGGTATTAATCGATAATTTTGCAGCACAGGTATCGCAGCACAAGGGGTAAAAAAAGAAGAAAAATTTGAAGGACCGAATGTGTGACTGCACGGTCCGACTGATATGTTTCGAAATGCCGTAGGAAGAAAAGAAAGACAGGAACAAACGATTATAAAAACAATTGCTCGAGTACAATACAATAGAAGAATAAACGGGTACCCGATGTTGAAGATGAAGAAATGTACAAGGTAACACAACAGGATTTGGTGTACACTATAAGGAGTACGAAGTACGACCCCGGGAGCGACCTATTGATAGGTACACGAATAATTTGGTACAATGCTAGCGTAAAGTTAGGCTTTGGTGCGGATAATGTAGGAATTTGTATGGGGCAAGGGGTCCTTCGTCCCCTCTATCTTAAAGTAGGTACCTAAAGTAACCTAACAATGACTGGCTGCGGTTCGATGGTCCAATGTTTGCAAGTGCGACTTGTTCCTTCGCATCTAATTAGCAGTTCAAGCAAGACAGCCAGGGGCACAGCTCCCTTTTCTAAGTCCTGGTCTCATAAATCGGCAAGTCAGCAGGTAATCAAAGAGAGATAATAAAAGTATAACTACCTACATATAATAAGACCTAAAAAAGCTTCATCGCAACAACGGCCGTAAACTCTAAGAAAAGGCCACGCAAGTCTAGATCGAGAGTCGTGCGTCATTAGACGTATACGAAGTGCGAGATTCTTACGTTTCCGCATTTTCGATGACATGCGCATCGAACGTGTCGAAAAGGTCTAGATTTCTCCACCCCAGCTGAAGATTCCCAAGATCTGCGCCTCGAAAGAGACGCAGCCATATTCGTAGCTCTCCTCTCGGACTGCCACCTAAGATATCTAGGTACATAGTAGCTACGTACGCAAAAGCGAATTTCGGATATGATTCTAATTAAAACACGGCCGCACATTATACTACCAATCTGTCGATGTCCGTCCGTATCTTGAACAAATCAAGACTTTGAAACCCAATAAATAAGCAGTGATAGCACGAACTTTATAGGAGTACAGTCTCAGTTTGCTCACTAACATATGTAGGTGTGGCCCTATCTGATGTCATTCACTTGTGACTTAAGAGTCGGGAAACGCCACCAATGTCTCACTTCCAAACCAAAAGCTGAAGCGAAACTTTCAATAAGATTTCGTTTGAACATTTCTTGATGTCCCCAAACTGTGGTTCCGATAATCTGATAAGTTGAGATGTAACTAACTTTAGATCCAACGTTAATAGACAGGTCTTAAAAGCTTAAACTTTTAGGGACGACTTATCAAGTGCCTTAAAAGTAAAACTTGACAATGGCGGAAACATACATCTATCTCTTCTTATTAGAGGCAGGCACGATAGGCATACAAGTGCCGCCCCACACCGCCTTCATGCCCTAAAGCTCTTGCCATAGTGTGTAGCTTGTCGCTTGCCAAAAGGTTCTTAAATTTTGAACGAGAATTACCACGAGATTAAAAGTTAATACCAAACACAACAACAAATAATTTACCATGGCCGAGAAATCCTATATTGAACACCTCGCAGTATCGGTGCTTGAAAATCTCAAGTATCAACATGATTGGACTGAGTTGCACATATTGACTCATTCCCCTGTGAATAATTTACCTCTACCACGACCCCTGATCTCTGGATTGCCTCCCCGTCGGCTCTATCTACATCCCGATGATCAGATTGAAATGTTAAAATCCCACCCGAACCCGGAAGATCGGATTCCAGAGATACCCGTAACAGAATGGGTATTACCGGTTCATCTGGCTGAAAAATGGACACTAAAGGCATTTGCAAGCGTTTTTGATTCCATGCCGCCGGAAACCTCAGCAGGTCCGGACCGCGTCAAGAGAGTACTACTCGCCACGGTACATGACGATTCTACCGTCGTTTATTACTTTATGCATGATGGTATTGTCAAGCCTCGGCAGAACTAAAGTAGGGGGAACCGGGTTTGCTTCGCTCGAGGGTTGCAGTGATGCCCTCAAAAATATCCTCCAGCTACAGCTTGAAAATTACCTTTTGCCCTTGCATCTTATCGAATAGGTCATATCCAGATACGGCCATAGAAAGGGGCATAATTTTCTCGAACATGAACCTGTCCGGGATTAACTCAAGCCTATAATTGGTTGTCTAAGACTTTGCGCCACAGGGTAGTCGACTCACCCAAACCCATACTGGTTCCTCGCCAGGACGCTGAGTGCCTCGCCGAATATTGAGCGGATTGGGTATCTTCCCATCTGTATCCTCACGTTTTACTGCGCCAGCGTCAGTTATGGGTATGTTAAGACGTAGGTCAAGATACTACATACTTATATCCTTCAGTGCCACTAAATGGGACCTAAACAAATTGTTGAGTCGGAAGTACGCAGACAAGGACACCTTGAGGACTACTTCACCTCTGCATTGTGGACGCCTATACTGCTTATGAAACCGAAAGGTCTTAGAACGTCAAATGCCATCCTTACGGCCGGGTTTAGGCCAACTACTTCAATAACTGCATCTGCCCCTCGGCCATCTGTAGCTTCTTTTATTCGAGAGAACATGGCTGACCTATCCTTCGCAAAGTCAAGGGGCCCTGCGCCTAGACTCTTTGCGAGTTCGAGACGACTGTCGATGCTGTCAATAGCAAAGAGATGTTTTGGCTTATACTCCAACGCCGAGGCAATGGCGCACAGCCCTACCGGCCCGCAACCGGTAACTACCACTGTGGCTTCGGACGGATCCTGCGAGCTGAGGCTATTGAAGGCGCCTCAAGCGCCAAAGAAGCCTGTCGGAAATATATCTGCCATAAGTACTAACGCGTTATCGTCTATCTCAGGCGGCGCCTTCATGACTGTGCCGTCTGCAAGGGGTACACGCACATAGTCCGCTTGAGCGCCATCCAGCTTTTCCGAGCCAAACAGTAAAAAAAAAATTCATGCTACAGGACAGGTCAATGGATTATTCAAACCACATGCGGGGCACAACCTAACCTGCCAGGACACAGTGAAAGGAGATACTACCATATCGCCAATCTTGATAGATTTGACCTCTGAACGTAAGAAGCTCACTAGGTTAAGGGGATTGGGGATTTCTCAATTAGCTATGGACAGAAGAAGCGCGAGGCTACATAATACGCGCGATCCACAGAGAGAGGCTTTTATACTTCTACACCTTGTCCCGCACCTTCGATTTCTTCGTACCCGCACCGATTGTAAGGGGCAATTCCATAGTGATACGTTTGAATAGCGAGATGATTTCGATATATGTCAATTTCGGGCTTTCGACCTCCGTCTAGTACGAATATTCATTTACCTCTCGACTCGTTACTTTTGATGCTTACTCGTTGGTGTTCAGTCGGTTCCTCGGCTTACTTACGACACTACAATGTCACTAATTCATCAGTCACCTAAAGAGAATGCGGAGGGAGGTCGTACTATGTCGAGTGGGGTAATCCTAGTAGTATATTCTAGTATATCTTCACAAACACTAATAATTTCGCTCTATTTCCAATTACCAACTCGGCGTTTCTAAGTTAAATCCCTAACAATACATATCTTATATCGAAAACTAACGGTTGATATCCATAGGCACCCTAGAATTTCTCTACACTGAAAGTCAAGTTCGTAGTTCAACACCGATGCTCTTGGGCACTGTGCGAAAATTCAAGGGGTTTTTTTTTTTTTTCAAGTCCAGGAGCCAGTATATTCAAACAAATACGGGCACCGTCTAACACAATACACAGACTTTCCAATCCGTCCTCTATAACGCAATAAATGCAATAGGCTGTTTATTACCGCGGCTTAAATTAACCAACGTAAAAGGGCTTGGGAACACCCGATTAGTAGTCCCGATGAGTAACACGATCGTGTGCGAAACACTTTACCAAGATCTAATTACAATGACTAACATAAGAGCATGCGGCCTGTCTCTTATAGTCTACGCCTAAGTGGACAGTATGGCCCCAAAAACATGAATAGAGATATGACGGTGTCCTGCGGTGCAATATGGCGCCGCCAACAAACATCTCCACGTGTAAGTGTCCGAGGCGTGTGCTATCATCTACCATGCCTACCTACGTTATCTCGCCTCGAGTTATTTTATCTAAAACCGTGTGGCGCCTCGCGTTCTTTCTTGTTCTACATTCATAAACTACCGGAGTTGTTCTCCTCTCGAGGCTTAGTTGGACAAGCAGGACAAGGCGCCGGACGCCAGGCTCCGAAGAAACTCGTACCATATCAGAGCCCTACTTCCCTATCACTTATGCACTGTGGGTGCGATATTCGCGGGGCGCCACTATCGTGCAGAATGGTCAAGCTGCTGATTACATGGAGCCTGAAAGCATGTAACCTACATATATCCTTATCCGCTTGTTGGCGTGCCTACCTAAGGCAGGTAGGTAGTCAACCGTTTCAAGTGGTTGGTCGGCTCGAGGGTTATACAGGTTCGGTCCTACCCTTTTGTATCAATTTAATTGGACGTATCGGAGACATGTGTTAGTTAAGTGCGGCTCATAGGAGGCTCAGCGAGGAGGCGCCCAATGCAGGTCAACCGAAGCGGCTGAATAAAAGCTTCAAGGAATCCGAAGCAAGGTTCTTCCATGCCGCTCTCGACGACGGAGGGCGTACAAAGAAGGCCACAGATACAGGATACGGAGAAGATGAATTACCTAGTTGGTGATCCGACATGACGATGGTGGTTTGTCTTTAGAGACATGATCTGAAGTAACCAATCGCGACGCTTGGGTATTAACAAGGCGTCATCTCGTACGCTGAGCCGCCCGCCTGGCTAGACACCGCCTCATTTAATTGCGCGTACTACTCTGCCTACCTACCTAAGGTATACCTAATGTAGGTACGCTATACGTATTATACATGCATATACATATTTTATAGACCAACTATCACACGCACCATGGCGTTAGTCATGGTGTTGGTCTTGGAGTAAGTCGTGATGAGAGAGCTTTTTAAATGGAGCAGTTAATGCAAACTGCCAGGAGGCATGCAAAAGAGGGTGGTTTTGGGGTCCGCAGACTCTGCACCAGCAACGTTACCTATTGACGGTAATGGATCACCACATGAATCAGCCAGCCGCGGGCGCCGTAGGGAAAATAGCTCTCTTTTCCTCTCTTTCTTCTGGGTCGTGCAGGTCATAGGCTTAATGGGCAACCAGTCACGACCGTTGTGAGGTCCAATTGCATACATACCATACCCGTTAGAAGTTGAGCATGAGTATGGGTGATCTTCGTCCCTACCTACCGGCCCTAGGCCGGAACTATTTGCGATGATATTGGAGAAAAGGCTCATCCGCGAGGGTCCGTGAGAAAGAGAGACGCATGAATATACATCCTGGCTCGGAGCTGCGGGGGGGGGGATGGGGTGATGAAATGCTAATGCTATAGAGAGAGAGATATATATATATATATATATATATATATAGGTTGGCATGATTCTTGGCTAAGTAGTATAGGAAACGAGTAGAAGTTGTAAGCTTGTATGTAATAGATAGATGGCCAAGATGAAACAAGAGAAGAGGAGTCTGGTGAAGCCTTAATAACCGTCATACCAAGTCCTCTTCCACGCGGGCGTATGGGCTGTAATGGACTTGGCCAGAGTCTATACATGCCTACCTACGTAGGTCAGACACACTGCGGCCTCTCAATAATATGACTAGGTTATGTGACTACATATACCTGACGTATATACGGCGTAGTACATGGATGAGGGCATTTATCATGCAGGTGAGTTGACCGTGTGAGGCATCTAATTTGCTGGCGACGACATGGAGTAGTAGGGTTTATTATAGTGTGAAAGTGTGTGAGAGTGTGTGAGCGTGCGAATGCTATGTAGGTATGTTATGTATGTGGTACGGGACTCCATCTACTCCATCTTCCCTCCTTCAAGTATGTTTCCCCCCCCACAAAAGTATCTCTATCTCTCACCCATACGGGGGGATCCTCTCGGAGCGGATTACCTTCCAGTCCTCCCACAGCCAATCCTTCGGCATCTAGTCGAATAGGTAGACCGCAGACTATTTTCGTCATCATGGGTTTGTTTCTTTTATCCCCCATTTTTCTAGGAGCTATTGGACAGTTTCACCAAGGTATTCTATATGCTAATGTATATGTATATACCTACCTAGGTATGTATGTGTGCCCGGAATTGCGGCCCACTCGTCATCAGTTTTGTTTTCGAGCTGAGGCGAGCGTCGGGCTAACGAGAAAGAGTGAGAGTAAGAGAGCAAATCGAATTCCCTTTTTCCCTTTTTCCCTTTTACTCCTCATCCTCTTCTCGTCGCTCGTGCGTGCCGCGGGCACACCTTTTCGGGCAAGTAGTCTAAGATCGATTTCCAAGAGGCCTCCCATGCTTGCCCGTGTCCCCACAGAGCGAACAGAGACCCTGCAACAACTCCTCTTTCCGTTACCGGGATCGCGACCCAAGATTTAAAATAAGTGACGCATTTTTTACCGTCTACCGAGTCGACGTCCAAAAAAAGGTCTCTTGTCTCGGTGATATTTCTGTTACAAAGAAATAGGGCCGTTTTTTACTAGTAATTCTTAAGCAAGAGAGAAAAAAAATTATGCAACCCAGAGGTCGCAAGCGTGCCTGATCCATAACCCTTGTTAGCGAAAGAAAGAAAAAAAAAAAAAAAAAAAAAAAAAAAAAAAAAAAAATATTTGTAAAAAAAAAAAAAAAAAAAAAAAAAAAAAAAAAAAAAAAAAAAAAAAGAGATGTGCTAACAAGAACTAATAAGACCGCTTCAATAATACCCTTTTCCGCAGGCATCCATGCATCCAGAGGGCTGCCGGGTCTTGCGGTCAGCGGCTTGCAGATGCGGCTGTATCATCGTGCGATATGTATGTACGTAGGTGAGGTCCAATGTAATGGACGTATGTATGTAGGTCTACATGATATACCTACCTACATATACATACCTACATTACACACTATCAAGGTCCACGTCACAATGCTGGGCCAGACAGGCTAGACCCTTTTACCTCCATGCTGCCCATGCGTCCGTCCTGGGTGGCTTTTGCTATCGTGCTACCGAATCTTTTCCAATCCCACGCTTTCTTGCGTGGGCGGCACGTTGTTAGGGACAAATAGGTGCGTTCTTTTGGGCACATTGGTCCCATAATCGTCAAATCCAGACTCGGAAGCTGAAAGCACATCCCCCATTTAGTTTCGTTCGTTGTGACTTTCTACTATGTGCCCTACTATATAATATCCTATTAAATATATGTATGTAATATGTTAGTTACTATGTAATAACTATGTAATGTATGTATGTATGTATGTATGTATGTTTGTTTGTCCTAGCGTTTTCCAGTTTCCAGCTCCCGTGGGAATTCACCCTTCCCATCCACCCCCTTCCCTTTGGGCCCTTGGGCAACTCTTTTTCTCAGCTGTCTCCCCATGTTTTGTATTTCTACAATGTATCACAATACAATAGGGTATGTGGTATCTTGAGGAATTATCTTTGGGTTGAATTTGAAACCATTTAGTTTCCCACAGATCCGGTTGTGCCGCATTCTTGCACATAATATATACATAATATATGTAGAGGGCATATGCGAAGCAACCCCGCCTCATCCTAGATCGAAGCCGCCCTGTATCCGTACGAAGATAGTCACTGAGCTCACCTTCGCGCGTATTTGAGTGGATAGCCAAGAGGCACAGAGCGCAAACGGTCCTTAGATTCGCAAAACCCACCTCGTAGATAGTGTGTCATAAGAATTCTCGCCACGGTTGCTTGCACTGACCGTGAAGGTGGCTGAGCAGCGAGATTACGGCAGCCGAGCAGATTCACGTCTGTGAATATGTAGAATGTGGATATGTAGAATGCAGCACATGTTGCATCTTTCTCTCCTCTCATACCCCCTTTCCTTCCTCTTCTCTATGGTCCTTTGGACTCGCTACCATTACTCCTCTACTCTGCTAAGGCCTCTTTCTCGGACCACTACCATGCTACTATCCTATGGAAGTTGTGATATATGACGTCCGAGCAACGTCTGAATGGAAAAGGGTATTGGTAGTTCCCACTGATATACGGCCATACGGCCATACGGCCCCTCCCAGTAATCAATATTGGATCGTTATCTGGATCGCCGCATGTTTCCAATACCACCTGCTACATAATAACATGGTTAGAGAGCGCCTGTAGCTTGTTTGATCGGTGCCTTTATCCCCGCAAAAAGCCGGCCTAGATATTCTAGTTCCGTCTGACACACCCGACTCGACATCAAAAATTCCCACTCTATTCGTACCTTTATCCAGTTGGACGCATCTCTCGCCGATCAAATCCGTCGCGCTACTGCTCGTTCGCCGATTTTACTGTCGTCTGACTGACTGACTGACTGACTGACTGACTGACTGACTGACTGACTGACTGACTGACTACTGACTGACTGGACTTGATATACATATTCACAAGACAAGTACAAAACAAACATTATCTGCATAGAATAGTGATAGCGGTAAAAACTTTAACTCTTGAGCGAATTTAGAGGGTATTATAAATTCGTATAGGCATTCATATAGAATATCCGAGAGAAAGAGAGGGGGACAAACGGATATTCCCATCGCTGGATTGCTGCAGTGTGCAGTGGGATCTTTGTGAATGTCACAATCGTATTGCTGCTGCTGCTGCTGCTGCTGCTGGGCTCTTTTTGGGACCTTTGGGCTTTGGCTTTTGAGAGGACGGTTAGCTGCCGAGGCTGCCGCACCGAAGCAGGATCGAAAAGCCGGGGTCTTGATGAGGCTTTGGAAATCGCTAAGCACTAAAAAAGCCGCTAACACGGGCGGAAACGGGGATAGCCCAGTTAGGGCGGCAGGTACAAGATTGGAGTACGCGGATACGTTGACACACTGGTACGTGAGTACAAGAGGACGGATACGAAGGTACTTTGTGCATTATCTTAGGTACCTACTCAGGTACCTACCTCGTGCAACCTGCGCGGTAAGTGACCTTTCTTTTCCTTGGGACCTTGGGACCTACCTACCTGCCATCAGGTCTAGAGGTACGTACTAAGGTAGTTCTTGGATCACCCACTCGCAGCCGCATTCTTCGCCGCAAGCCTCTTCCTTCTTGGTCCGTTCAACCTCTCATCATCAGTGGGACCCATTCGTACTACATCCCCAGACTTATCCTTCAATTGGGCTCTTAAGACACGGAAACCTTGAAGAAGGCGTGCCTTTTCTTATGGCTACTCCTTTTTATATTAAGAGGTATAAATGCTATATTCATTTGTATTTCAATTGCTGTATATTTTGTATATTTTGTATACCTTGTTGTAATTTTATATGACTACCTAGTTAACTACCTACCTATAGTTATAACTATGTACTTCTCTAACTTAGGTCTAGGTCAATGCCTCACCACATTGGCGTATTCCGCTTTCCAAAAAAAAAAAAAAAAAAGTGCCTACTACCTACCTACCTATCTACATATATACCTTCTGCCTACTACATAATTATGTATCTCCCGCTTCTCTCTTTCCCTAAACCCTTGTAACATAACATAGGTTAGCTTGGTAGCTTCGCATTGATCGTTTCCTTTTCCCTTTTTTCCTTTTAGGTCTAACCTCTCACACCTCGTCTCTTTTTATTTTTTTACTTCCCGCTTCCCAAGGGTTCCCCACCATCCATCAAGCCCCCCCCCCCAGAAGCGACATGACGGAAGAGACATCGTTTCTGACCTGAATTTTCCTGTCAGGATCCCTTCTGGATTCTAATACCCCTGCAACCTCATCCAAGCAGAAAGCTTATAAAACCCCCGGTTTTATTAAATGCGGGTTTTGCCTTTCGGACCTGCCTATCACACGACGCAATCTGGCAATTTGGACTGATCCGATCCCATCGGGTTACCAGCGCCAAATCCAAGGACACGACCTGCTTGTCTACCTACCAGCCTACCCAGCCAACTTAAACTACCTACCTATCTACCTACTGTAGTTCCGTACCATCTAGCTCGTACCCAGCCAAGGCCTAAAGAGCTAAGGGCCCTTTGCCTAGCCTAGGTTCTCTACCTGCGTGCGTTGCGTCTCATCAACCAATAAGCTGCTAAAGGACCATCAACCCCATCCCACCTAGGCATTTCCCTACCTAGGTAACGGTTAGTAATTATTGTACCGTACCCAGTGGAAACATAAACCTAGGCCAACCCTAGACAACCTAAATATCCTGGTCATTCTGGGACATCCTGGACAAGACCCAGATAGAAAAGCCAGAGCGAAAAGAGAGGGAAAAAAAAAAGGCGGCTCCGCAGCATCTCTCCCCCGCCTTACATTATTTGCGCCAAACCTTACCCGACCTGACTTGACCTGCCTTACCACGACGTTACCTACGCAGCACTACCGTACCACTCCAATCTGAAGTCGAATCTTCGAAGGTCACGAGGATATACTGGTTTGAGTCCTTGGCAGCAACTTCAAATCCACATTGCAAGCTAGTCTCCGTGTTCCCATCCCTTCCCCCCCATCCCCATAACCATCTCCATCCAGGACAGGACATACTTGCCGTTATACCCACCACTTGTCACCGTACTTGTATCTATTTTCTATTGTCTAACCTGAATCTATCATTAACCGCATCCTTCTCCAAAGGTTTGATTCTAACCGAACCCTCCCCTTCTTTATTCTCTAACTCCCCCCTTGCCTCTTTTTTTTTTTTCTATTTTCTTTTTTTTTCTCTCTCTTTTTTTCCCTCCTTCGGCTCTCTGCCAATCCGCGCATTCTGGCCAAGGAAACTGGGTTGGTGGTTTCTTAGCTGGATAGCGCGCGCAACCACCCCGTATTTTAGCGATAGGGTCCAAGTACCCACCAATCCGCGTGCGGCTCGTTGCGGCGGACAAGACCAGTGCGCGGTGTTACTCTACTCACGGTCGAGCCCGCCTGTCCAGTCGACTTGGTAGACCGGTGTGCGCCTGAATAACATTTCACGACTTCGCAACTTTACTTTTATGCGAATGGGAGGGTAACCGCGATTTGGAACAGTGTTGAATCACGTTAGCGCAATTTGAACCGAAATTTCTACGAGATAACTGGCTATCTTTATTATTATTTTGGTTTTCTGATGATGATTTGAGTCGCCCAATGCGTGAGTAACGGCCACTCTATGCCCACGAGTGAAAGCATGACTGCGACCGTCGATTCGACCTTCGCTCACGACCCTCCAGCTAGCGACGTGTACGATCCGGATGACGTTTTACCTCAGAACAGTCCCTTGATGAAGGCTTACCGCCCCAAACTCGAACCCTCGCCCTCCCCACCGGCGGTATCTATTCCTAAAGTTAGTCTCTCTTCTAGCTCGGGTCGGATATCTTCTAATCGACGGCAAAAGGTTCGTCCGAGCCTCGGCGATGCGGTGCTGATCCATTACCTCGACGGCGGAAAAAGACCAGAAATCGTCGCCGAGGCATGGTCGCGCCCGCTCGCTCATTCAGAGGAGGACGACGACGGACATAGCAAAGGGGACACGGAAGAATCGGTCGATGGCGACGAGGAGGATACTAGAAGCCACGAGATGTCCCCAGGTCCCACACATCACCGCGGTTTTCGTGCGGCCGAGTCGGTATCAAAATCGATAGATCTGCAATTTCTCGCGACAAACGCGCTCGCCGCTGCCAAGGCGGCGTCGAACGTAGTAGATACGGATGATTCGCAAATAGCTGATGAGGATTCTAGAGTTGCGCAAAGAGCGACGCCGGCTCAAAGCTTCAGGACTGATGGCGCGCGAGATGATATCGCGATGAAAGATGCAAATAGGCCGGTTCTCCAGGCGCCTATTTCACCTTATGCATCTCAGGGTCCGCAAGAGATGTATTCCCCTCGTAATTATCCTCCAAATCAGGTCTTGATGCATCCAAATAATGTCCGATCACCTCCTGGTTTAAATACCCCTACCGATCGTGGGGAGTTGCCTCCAATCCAGGAAGTATCCCCGAAATCCGACTCAACTAACCATGATCCGCTGCCCTCGATACGGTCTACACTGCTGGATCAGTTTACGGGTCCTCCAAAGGAACTGGCTATGCGCAACGGACCGCAGTATCCCCATTCTCCTCCAGGTGGCCCACCACGCATCGGCGGACTCCCAGGAACCCACACGTCACCCCCGGTTTCCCCTAATGATTCGTTTCGGCCAAGCATGCCCTCTCCGGCTCATACTATTCCTAGTATGAGTCCTTACTTCTACCCGGCCGGCAATAGCACAAATCATCACCGACCTGGCCAGGATTATAGTAGTGGTAGTAATGCGGGTACTCCAGGCGGTAGTGGCGGCGATACTTCGACACCTGCGACTTCCATCACGGAACGGATGAGTATCGATAATATGACAAATCCTGCTGTTGGCGCATTCATTTGTACCGTACAAGGCTGTACTGCGCCCCCGTTCCAGACACAGTATCTGCTCAACTCACACGCAAACGTGCACTCTTCTGCTCGTCCACATTATTGCTCCGTCAAGGGATGCCCTCGGAGCGAAGGTGGGAAAGGCTTCAAGCGTAAGAATGAGATGATCCGTCATGGCCTCGTCCATGATTCGCCTGGGTACGTGTGCCCATTCTGTCCAGACAGAGAGCACAAGTATCCCAGGCCGGATAATCTACAAAGGTAAGATATTTCTTCAGGACTGCCGAGAGTAAATTAAGTGGGTTTTAATCGTAGAACTAGGCACGTACGGGTACACCACGTCGACAAGGATAAGGATGACCCAGCTCTTCGCGATGTGCTTTCGCAGCGCCCAGACGGACCTAACAGAGGACGGAGACGTCGCGGCGGCCCATGAAGATCTTGGAGGAGCGGGGTAACGAGAAAAAAACACGAGGAACGCGAGGAATGAATGCTTCTGACGACACGATATATTGCCATTCTATTTTAGATGTACATATGGAGCAGATGATATCCCGGATGGCGGCTGGTTCTAAAGCTTTGGACGCCGGTTGTCGCGTCGTCAATACTTGGTTGAGGGACGGGGGACTTCTACGGATCATACCTCGACCAAACGGGAGGGAGTTGGCGTTCTGGGCGTAGCCAATTATACCACACAGGGGAGCGCTTATTGATGGGCTTGTTTTCCTTTGCTTTTTTTATTTTTTATTTTTTATTTTTTTATGTTTGCAACCACTTTATTCTACGTACACTACATCATGCACCTACTCATTCGCTTATTTATTCCCCCTTTCTCCCTCACCACCGCATGCATTATTCGAAGGCCCAGGGCGGCTTGGAAGCGAGGTAACCTTGATGCGACGATGTTTGGTCGAGGGGTGTTCCGCACCATAGGTACAGCCATATGTACGCAAAATATGTAGCTAACGGACTGAGCTACTTAGTCCAAAGAAAAAAAACCAGCTAACCAGTGTTTTCTCGTCTCGCTCACCACGTCCGTGTGCATGTTCAGACCTGGAGGGGTATGATTGTGTAGCGGGAGGTACTGCGCATGTACCTACACTGTCTACGTGCTATTACAAAGGGCCTGCTGGTCGACGAGCTAGCAGCTATAATATTTTCGGAGACACAGAAACGATACACAACCACCTAGCCATATATACCCGTTTACCGAGAGACCGCAAAATACAAGTCACGAATTATCTACATTCGCGATATTATAGCCTTACGCGGAGATTAGGATAGACGAAGAGAGTAAACAATAAGAGTAAAAATTTAAATAGCCTTTCTCCTTGGCTTCTAGTTAGAGCACCAATGAACTAGACCCAATATACTAGGTAGCTAGCCATCCAGTTATAACCCCTAATAAGCGTGCGCGTGTAGCTAATCAGATGTATACGTGAGGTGCCCTCAGCAAACCCCTATTCCTTCAATCCCGCGTTCCTACATACCGCCACGCCAGTCTCTCCGTTTCTAGTGTATTTCCTCGATACGGCGTTTCCTACATAGTATACCTATCTAGGTAGGTAGCCATATATCATATATCCGTCATGTCCTTCAAATCGCTTACTACGCCATTCCCCCCTATCCGTTCTCATTCTCCCTTTCTGGGTTATGCGTGTAGGCGCTTAAGCATCTATATTTCTGTCCGAGTAGAAGCCCATCTCAGATAGGTAATCATCATCACGTTATCGAATCAACAATCCACCGGTTCCCACCCCCTAAACCGTACCGGCCCTTCGCTAAGAATCTCTACTTGTAATTCGCCGCCTCCGCCATCACCTAGAGTAGTTTGGGAGTTGTATAGCCCCAATTGCTCGACGACGAGCCATAGTTGTTGGCCGCGGGGATCGATGTCAAATTCGCCTGTACGCAGGCCGGTCGCGCCGACTTCTCTGAATTCGTTTGTGCTATTGTGACTATCCGTAGATGCGATGATTAGTTTATCGGGTCCAGTGCCGTATTCAATACTCGCGCGCACGGTAGGATGAGAGCGCGGCGTAGCAGCGCCTCCCTTGGGAGCAGAGCGGTAAATGTCTTTTATTGTTACGACAGCGCTTGCGCGTGTAAGCCGAGCTGCATAAATGGCGACACGTTTCTTCTTATGAACTTCGCTATCGGAAGGAGACGACGATAATGGACCGCGGAATACGAGGTCCGGTAATTGTGTGCGCAAGCGACCTGCGGCGTCAGCTGGTACAGGGGCTACGGCACAGGGGACATTGGAACCGACACGTAGTGTGAAGTCGGCTAAGCAGCCTGGCTCGAAGGTTGAGCACACGACGGTGTAAGTGCCGGCGTCGACGGCGGGTGCTTCAGCGAGCGCGCAACTCCGCCGATAGTCGCCCGATGTAACAACCAAGTCACGATTTCCTACGGCCGTTACGCGACGACCACCTGCCCATACCAGATCCACGTGCACGGGCAAGTCATCGCGAGAGGTAGATAGCAAGAGTGAAAGAGGCCCCGCGCGGGGGAGAACGAGGCTGAATTGCGGGTTATCTAGGTAGCTAGAAGAAGCGGAGTTGCCGCCAGCGCTACGGCGCGTCCAGGACCCCTTGACATCCACGTAATGGTGTAAGGCAGGCTCAGCTGGGGCAACAGCAAGAGGAGCACGGGAGAAGAATGATAAAGTAAAAGAATATTGCGGTAGGGGTAACTCCTGGGTGGCGACGACGACAGTATAAGTGACGCCGCGCTTGGCTTCAAAAGGCGCCAGTGTTTGTGGCGAGTCTACAAAGTCCCCACGAAAGATGGGCTGGGTGCTTAGCTGCACACGCTTACCGCCGCTGTTGGCGAATATATATATACTCATAAAGCCGAGTCTACTAGACACCTCGGCGAGGGAGGAAGAGGCGTCATCGTTAACAGCACGGTGCTTGCGCATAATATCAAGCTCACCATCGTGAAAATGACGGCTTAATAGGATCCAAGTGCTGTCGTCTGCAGCGGTAGACATAGAGTACTGAGGATTATGTGCGAAGGAATTAGCCATAGTAGCCTCGGGAAGCTGCCAGGTGAAATGGTGGTCCTGGCGCGCGGTGAAAAGGCTCGGGTTCCAATTCAGATAGAGAGATTCGAAGTTCTGTGTCACATCATCGAAACTAATCCAGAAGGAGCCGGGCTTCAACTTGATCGGGTGCTCGTCTGTCGCCTGCTGTGATATGTCGAATGACCCTGTCCCTTTCCAGGTGAGACCGTCGCACCATGGGTTCTTGACCAGCAACCTTCTACTCTCCGATGTCTCGGACATATCAAGTACCGCATAGTCGTGCTCGCCCGCCAATCCCAACGTTTCCTCTTCATCAGGTGATAGTCGTCCCGTTCCTAACGTCACTACCACATCACCGTAATCGTAAGCCTTTTTGACACGCTTCCACGTACGATCCCAGTCTACCTCATCGCTCTGTAGGAATAGTTGCTGGGGTATCCACCCCGTCAGGGCGTATAAGTCGGTACCGGAATTACTTCCCGGGAAGTCATACCCGCCTCGAACCTTTAAATAGGCCTTCTCCATCAAGGCAGGCCAGATGAGCTCCGGATTTTGGCGGTCGACAACGTAAAGGGTACGGTCCGTTGAGGATGATGGGAGGCGATCATCGATGACAACTTTGCGGAAGCAACCGTTAAAGAACATGCGAAATACATACTTGCCGCTAGCGGAAAGCTTCGGTTGCCCGCTTTCAGAATCTATAGGGAACATTAAGGTCGGAAGGATAGATGCAGGCCCTGGACGCAGATGACGCATGCTGGCGCAAAGGCTTGCAACGACAGAACAATCCGTTGTTATATCCTGGACTAAGTCGTAGTCGTGTTGGGCCTCCATTAGAAAGTTGTTGCTCCGTTCGGCGGAATTCGGCAGAGTCTCTAAGCGCAAGATCTCCGAGGGTCGCTTCCAGCCTGAAAAGACGGTCTTCTGACGATCAGATAGAGAAAATTCCGAGGGATCATTAAAAACATTGCCGTTGAACTCCGCGGGGTTGGGGTCCGAGTCCCACGGCAAAAACACGCTTCCATGAAGTCGAGAATTGCGAAGCAAGATGGCTTGCTCGTTCTTGGGAATCTGGCGAACTTGACGTGGTAGCTTTAGACGCTTCTCTACTATGGCAACGCTACCCCCAGCCTGACATGACTTCTTGAGGCTCTCGGCCTTGGAGAGAAATAATTGGCATTTTTTAATCAAGCGACTTTTCTCTTCGGGGCTAGATGCTGCTTGAGCTGCTTTCATGTACAACTCTGCAGCTGCTGTGGTATGATCGAGGGCTTCCCTGCCTTGAGTCTTTGAGGCCAATGCCTCTTGTTCCTAAACGAGGTTAGATTGATGCTGGGTTCCACGAAGATGCTATTTACCTTTGCCTTTGCCTCCATGGAGGATAGGTTTAACTACTTTGATTATTGTAGCATCTGAGTATTTAAGTAGCTGCGCTCGTTAGGTGAGCAGGGGGTTTAGTAGACAGGGACCAGGAGTACAACTGGAAACTCCACGTCAACTACCACAGGCAAACAGCAGCAACAGCATCATATTCTTCCGAACAACAGATGATGGGCCTTCTTGAGGGCATGCAGAGTAGAAGTTTAGATTCGTGTTCAGGGGCTTGTGTTAGGTGGATATGTATTTGGGGAAGAAGGCAGACAGCGTTACGCTGTAAATAACTAACATGGCCCACGGAAACGACGAATCCCAAATACTATGAGTAAAGCTCCAGATGGATGAACGATTTGAATAATATCGATATATATATACGAAGGGGAAAAAACACAAGGAAAGACGAAGCAAAAGAGATGATTCAATATGCTACTTCATTTCGATGCTTCTTGAGGTTTGTATATGGTTGGTGAGATAACGACCCTACCTTATTATTACCCCCACATTGAAAACATGTTTGGTGAGTTTCTAGCGTGGTGTTGATTCACGATGGTACCTTTCGGAGCTTTTTAATGAATTGGAAATTTGGGCTGTTGCCAGCTGTGGATTTATTAATTATTAAACTTTCTACTATGTACTATGTTGCACAGATAAGCAATTGGGCTTGGAGGATAAGAGGATAAGGAGACCTTTATTACATAAGTTGATTCCGTAATGTGTATGGAAATGACATAGCCGAAGCAATCAGACGTTGACTTCCATTCCATGAAGCAAGTTCAAGTTCAATGTACATAGTAACTACCTAGGTAACTAACCTAGAAATTCCCACTTGCACCTTTTTTTTAATAATTAGCCAGTTCACGTTCCCAACTTCCGGGCAGTTCCCAGCTTCCAAGGTTCAGGTTCCAATGTACAGGTACCTAGGTACCTACATATCCGGATTTACAACGCCCCGTAAGTGGATCTAAACGGGCATTCCTCCCCGTCCTGCACCCAGACTGATTCCTGCGCATTAGTAATTAACTAGGTACCTCCTCATACATCCTAGGTAGGCTAGGTACATATGTACATAGTTGCCGACGGGGAGTGGGCCAGCCAGCAATGGCCGAGGTCCATTATTCACGGGTTCTCTTTTAAACTCGGCTTTGCTCCCAAGATCCCCGATTTTCGCATCACCGGAGTGACGACGTCAGGGCATCTTCATTGTTCTGCGCAGACTTGGGGGATCTAATTTATTCCTTGTCCTTTATAATTATGAGAGCGGATTGAACTATCTACGGAAATGTATACGGCTATTCAAATCGAATCCCCTAAATCTATGTTGTGGTAGCAACCAAACTAATAAAACCAAAAAAAAAACCCAAGAAAAGCGTCCGAGTGCCTTTTAACCATACGGCTTTATCCGCGCATGCAATTAGTCTGTCTTCCAGCTTGTCGATCTACTGATTGCGATTTGATCCCGTTTTAAAATCCCGGTGTCGCTAGCAAGAGCCTTCTAAGAACGCGAGTCTCCGATTGATACGGATATATTTTATCGAACTACAGAACACATTGGATAGCTACTATGGCCGTGCAATCAAAGCCTGCCCCGCTGCCACCATGGGGTTTCGCAGTAGCTGGTGCTACGGGCGCAGTTCTAGCTAATGCCCTAGTATACCCGTTAGATATGTAAGCTTTTCCCTGGGATGGCGTGGGATCGCTGCTAATTGCCCGCTCGTTTTAATATAGAGTAAAGACACGTTTACAAGTTCAGGTTAAGCGAAAACCCGGGGAGACGAGCGAACATACTGATCCCCATTACACGTCGACATGGGATGCTATCACCAAGATCGCTGCGGAGGATGGAGTCAAAGGATTGTATGCGGGAATAAATGGTGCCTTATTGGGAGTCGCCTCTACCAATTTCGCCTACTTTTATTGGTATTCGATCGTGCGTGAGCTTTATTTCAAGTCCCAGAAAGTTCCAGCGCCGCCGTCCACAGCCATTGAGTTGGCATTAGGTGCCGTAGCTGGTGCTATAGCACAATTGTTCACGATACCGGTGGCTGTAGTCACGACGAGACAGCAAACACAAAGCAAAGCGGATAGGAAAGGCCTCATAGATACGGCTCGCGAGGTCATCGACAGCGAGGATGGCTTCTTCGGCCTTTGGAGGGGATTGAAAGCTAGCTTGGTATTGGTAGTGAATCCTGCGATCACATATGGCGCGTATGAGCGGTTAAAGGGCGTTTTATTCCCCGGAAAGACTCGTTTGACTGCTGGAGAAGCATTTCGTAAGATATCCTTAAGATCATTCGAAAGACCAAACTAACTGTGAATAAACAGTTCTTGGTGCCATGTCGAAATCGTTAGCTACTATTGTTACACAACCTCTAATAGTTGCGAAGGTTGGCCTACAATCGAAGCCCCCACCGCAACGCCAAGGAAAACCGTTTAAGGGTTTCATTGAAGTGATGCAATTTATTATCAAGCACGAGGGTCTCCTAAGCCTATTCAAGGGCATCGGGCCTCAAATCGTGAAGGGACTTTTGGTTCAGGGAATACTCATGATGACTAAAGAGCGGTAAGTTGCAAACAAACCAATATATGCCGATCGTGGGTCTTTATATATTAATTTTTGCCTATAGGATGGAATTTCTATTTATTCTCCTATTTAGATACGTCCGCAAGATCCGGTCGGAGCATCTTGCTAAAGCAGCTGAGTTGGCGGCAGCTACTGCTTCTAAAGCGAAGCTTGCTGTTCCTGTTACAACTAAGTAACCGAGTCTCTCAGAGGCAATATTCTAGAGGCGAGGAGAAATGGATATACGCAAGTGTATACTAGACAAGAAGCAATGCGTTACTATATATAATCGATTATGAGTTAGGAGTTGGAGTAGGCGCAAGTATATAAGAATGATTTTCTAGGGACTTTCTGGGGGTCTATTGTATTCGATAGCTTCGGTACAAATCAATATAATTGAATAGAAAAAAAGTAATCTTGAACCATATTCGGCATAAGAGGCGAGAGGCTTGCCGGCTTATTAGATTACCTATGCATTTCCAGTCTTCAACAATATATGTACATAAGGTAGGTATATTGTTACCTAGAACTAGAATGGAGGAGGTACTTTACTTACCTATAAAGATACCTACCTAGGTACCTTACTAGTGTACAAACTTACCTAGGTTAACATGTAATTGTCAAGACGATCTATATTCCCGGCCCCACTAAGTAGCATGAGCCCCTCTTATAGGGACCTAAGTACCTAGGACCGAAAGCCACTGCCATTGTCCAAAAAAAGCTGTGGCTTGACCCCTCGCTTAATTTTCTGCCCACAACTGGTAATAGCAGACGCACGAACTGAACTTCCATCTTTTCACTGACAACCTCAACCTTCGTCGATTACCGTGTTTCCCTAAACAATCCGACGTCAATCCAGTCACAATGGCGAGTAAGTTAAGAAAGTTTTATCCTCACTATTGAGAATTAGCTAACTCACGTTTTTTTTTATAGAGTCCAAGAACTCGTCTCAGCACAACCAGTCGCGCAAGGCTCACCGTAACGGGTATGTCTATTTCGAGTCGATCGAGCTATCTAGACGTAGCATTCTTGGGTTTCCGCCGAATCTTGACTAACGAAGTGGCGAACTGTAGTATTAAGAAGCCCAAGACCAACCGATACCCGTCTCTAAAGGGAACCGACCCCAAGTTCCGAAGAAACCACCGACATGCTCTTCACGGCACCATGAGGGCTCTGGTACGTCATTCGTCCTATCGCGCACATATAACTTGACCGTATGGGGTGCATCAATAAACATATGCTAACGACTCATATAGAAGGAGCTTAAGGAGGGAAAGCGAGAGACAGCATGAAGTGGTGGATAAATGGGTTCCGAGACACGACGTCGCGAATGCGCATCAGGGCACAATTTGGGGTCATTCAGGCATGATCAAGGAGTCAAGGTTATGCATTTACTGCTTGTATCCAAGCACAATCTTCTACAGTGAAGATGATGAAGAGGTAACCAACTGAGTTACATTCGCCAACGAATTTCCTGCGCCTTCCACAATTTTCCTCTCCCTCGTGCTGCGCCCAGTGCAATCGTAAGTTGGACCAATACGTGATGACGAAACGGCATATGTGTGTACAGCTCTAGGCCTATCCCATGCCTATCTGCTGAAGGATGTTTCTTCTCGTGCCGAGAATGGTTCGCCAGTCAATTACCAAACACTCGTGCTTCAAACTGCTCTAAGGCAAGAGTGCATGGAGGCTAGGCAACATTGCAAAATGTACTGATTTTCTTGGCGATGGACATATCAATTTCCTGTATTGATAAAGCCACTGGCCAACCGAGTCGTCACGAAAAGGGTTCCCATATCTATCTTTTATCTATCTGCACTCAGACAGACATCACGTGACGTATCATTGTTTCTTATATCGGGCGAGACGTATTCTAACGTCTTAGTTCACTGCCCGTTTAAAATACCTATCTATCTAAAAGGTATCATGCGATCGAGTATTCGAGTGCCAAACCGAGACAATGGATACCTAAGTACCTTGTGTGTACTCAAACGATACATTTATACTTTTATGTTGATACGATCCTTGGAAATAAAAGCCCCTAGGCATTATCTAGTGTAAATTATATATCCATTGAGGCATACGTGTTCGTAACATGAATCGCATAAGTTCGCGGCCGCTGTACGTTCGGGGTCTAAGTTGCAAGCTCTTTGGTTGTTTGACAGATGGAACATGAAGGGTGTGCGTGGATGATCTCGCCCTGGTCGATAAGTTGGGCGTTTCGAGTCCCCCTAGCCGCACTAATAGGGGTTATCCGTACGAACACCTATGTACGTATGAAGCAACGAAACAACCTCCTTCTCTAGTAAGTTGTAAGTTCAATAGTAGTTAACTAGCTGGTACGATGTGTTATGTATTCCAGGTGCTGCGACCGTAAGCCTTCCAGGTTCGCACTTTATGTTCATGTAGTGTAACTAGGTACCTAGGTACCTACACTAGATATGTAAAAGACTTCGTCATTGCTTGCCATGTTAGTTGGTATATGGAATTATCGCAATTGGTGGTCCTAGATACCAATGCTGTACCTAGGTATGTTGTACTGTGCTACTGTAGCATATTTAGATTGAAATTTAGCGCTGAGGCATACAGACGCATGCAAGTTGACGCTTCTGCTTCAAGGCTCAGGACGGCGCGGGCTGCGTCCGACAAATAAGGTTAGAAATGCCTTACCAAAAATAAGGTACTTGGTTGGGGGGCGTAACCCTCTCGCGCACTGAGCACTACATAAAAACGATGTACCTACATATGTACATAGATACCTACGTAGGTATTCGGGGTAACATCCAACGAAATGTGTGTTGCAGGCCGGTCCCAGGAAGGACGCTGACCGGGAATCGGGCTATACGATACATGGCGGGCTGTATGGGAAATATCCACTAAAAAAAGGACTACAGATCACGGAGTACAATTATAGGGCGGTCGTCCTTCTGTTGGATAATGCAGCAGGTACCTAAAAAGCTTGGTGCACCCATCCATGAGGATCCTTAGTACAATTTTTTCCCCCTGGCCTTGTAAGCCTCCAGTACATGGAATCACTGCACCAATTACGTTAATACGTAGGTACATAGGTGGTAGGTATCTACAGTACGATACAGCCCTGACAGCCTTTGCCGCCAAGGGTCTTTCCGAAAAGAGTCCAGGCTTTGTGCCCCAAGTTCTGGCCAGTCCTTGCAGGTCCTTGCAAGTCCTTTACTCCAGTCAATTCTCTACGGCTTCTTTTTTTCTCTCCTTCCTTTTCCCTTCACATCCTCTTCTTCAGCAGCTCGAGGGTAACCCTGCCGCTGGTTCCTTTCTTTTTGGCCCTGGAGTAGAAGTCGATCTCAGTGTTATTGCTTGGTAAGTTAATTCTTGCTTTTTCTTCTACTTGCATCTCCTTGCATCTCGTGACCCTGTCGCATTCAATTCTTAACCGGGTTTACTATGGGATGACATTGCGGTCATGGAAATTTAGAACCTATCACCGCCTTGTCAGACGAGTCAGATTAGGACTTTGTTGCCTTTCCTGCCGTCAGAACCGTCATCTGTCGTACAGCCTATCGTGTGTATATACAATTGTCCAAGGTCCCCTGTCTTCGGATTGAATCAAGTCGAATCTAGGCATACCGCTTCCCCTGACGAGGCTCTCTTTGAATATCCAACCAACGACTAACGATGCATCTCTTACTAACATATACTTCTTATAGTCACCTATCTAATATTCTGCATTATCAATAATCACTTCGTTCCCCCAACTGCCTCCTTTCAAAGACTCCTTTGAGGTCAGCAGGCTACTGCAGGAGTTCTCGAGAGAAAGAAAAAAGGTATTCTACCGTCGTTCTCTGCTAGAGAGTTGAGCTCGAGCCTTGCAAGTCAAATCCTATCACGAATTACGCATACGGAAAGCTATTACCTTACGCTTCCTATTGAATTGATTCGTCGACGTTTTAGTTCCCATCGGTCTCTCCGCCCTGAATAGTGTCACAAGTTGGCCGAAAAATCCTCGCCGGGCTATTTAGTGATATAATCGACATCGCTACTACTTCAGTCTTCTGTTATAGCAGCTGTAACTGCGATATCTCCCGGATTATATCATCAAAGAATAGTCTCGCCGTCGTTGCTTCACTGCTATTGTGTAAAGACTTTAGCATTTTTTATCCGACATTAGCTTTCCGCTGCATAATTTGGCTATTAACCACCTTTTGCGATCTCCAAAAATTTGCTACAACATCTCTCGAAATTCCTAAAATCTAGAACTCTAACGACACTACCAACATGAACCGAAATAGCACTCCCGAGGCTTCTACTGCCTCATCGCTTCGCCCGCCATCATCACGAACAGTCGCTACTAATAATCATCATCTCCGTGCCTCTGCTGATATGGCCGCCCTTGCTGGTCCCACGACGTCGAACCGTATCCGCCCTTCTTCGGACTTCTATGGCCAACAGGGCCAGGGTCAAGGTGCCACCGATGCGGACCCGCAGGACAAGGTGACCCAGCAATGGATCGCTGATATTGACCAGTACGAGACAACTCTGGAAGAAATGGCTGCTGCCACCCTGGATCAGGATTTCAAGGACGAACTCAGTGCTATTGAACAGTGGTTTCGGGTCCTGTCCGAGGCTGAGCGCACTGCTGCTTTATATGCCTTGCTTCAGCAGACTACCCAAGTCCAAATTCGCTTCTTCATTCAGGTTCTCCAGCAAATGGGGAAGAATCATCCCATGTCTGGTGTGCTATCCCCAGCCAATTTTGACAAAGGTATGCTGAACGGTAGTCATTCTACTTGTGGTGACCTTGTATTAACTATCTTATCATATGTAGATCCCATGTCGAATCGTCTAAGCGATGCAATGAATAAGTTGAACGTTGGGTCGGCTAGGAACTCCCTTTCGCAACCGCAAGCATCGACTAAGAGACACTCGGGACTTGACCCATCAACCATAAATGCTATGTTCCCTGACGCCGCAGCAGCCATTGCTACCGAAAAGGCCAAGTTCACTCAACAGACTGGGAACCAACCCCCTTCAAACCGCAACAGTACAGCCGTAGACGTCCGAAGTCCCTTGGGCGCACCAACCATTTCCGCGCCTTCCGAAGGACTTGATCCTAACGCCCAGAATCCCGCGTCTCCCTGGGTTAACAGCCACGACCAAAGTGGCCCGCGACCAAAATCGTCATCAGGCCAAACCCCCATGGGCCAATTTGTTCAGCCCCCACCTTCTGCAGGCTTGAGGTCACCTCGACCCCAACTAGGTGGCGGCAGCATCCAAAGTACCACGCTGAACGCCCCAGACAAGTCAGCCAACGATTTACCACTACTCTCACCCTACGCGGCCGGAAGTGGAAACTGGGCTTCCATGGTAAACACTCCTATGGTCCCAACGTTCAACACTGGTAATTCGGCCAACCAAGCAGACATGGTAGCCAATGCGACGGCAATGAAACTTGCTGCGTTATCTACCGTAAATAATCGATTTGCCCTCGATGATGTACGCAAGTACCGAAGAGCCCGTTCTAACGACGCGCCCGGCCAAGGCCAGAATTCCATTCAGTCTGGGCCTCAAGCTTCAAACATTCCTGGCGCAAACATTATCATGGTTAATGAGCACGGTCAGGTTTTGAACAGGGATCAAATGCTTGCTTTGCAGAATCACCAGGTCATGGGTGGATTCGCAGCCCACAGATCTCGTCCCAACTCACCCGGCATAGCAATGCAGGGTTTTGGGCAAGTGCCCTTCGCCTCTCCACAGAACAATGGTTTCTTGAGTGCGTATGATAGCGCACAAAACCCACTTTTGAACAACGGACTTGGTGCTATCAATATGGGTCAGCTCGGTGTGGGTGTTCCCGAGGGCTACCTATCCGACCATTCGGACATGGTTCGTGGTCGATCCCCACGTGGACGTCGTGGTACCTCCAAGCCTCCGGAGGATCCTACCGACCCGACTCTTCTGCAGGATATACCAGCCTGGTTGCGAAGCCTGAGACTACACAAGTACACAGAGAATTTGAAGGACATGAAATGGACGGAATTGATCGAACTTGACGATAAGGCTCTAGAAGAACGTGGTGTTAATGCCCTCGGAGCTCGTAGGAAGATGCTAAAGGTCTTTGACCAAGTCAAGGGTAATTAAACCCCCCACTCCCATGTTTTCTTCTGCAGAATTGCTAACAGACGTACAGAGGCCAAGGCAGAGGGCAAGCTGGGCTAGCCGCTGCAATCTAATAATTACCATATCCGCCCATTTATAGCAATTTGGAAACTTTGAAGGAGAAAATAAAAGAAAAAGGCATGTGCATGAACTACTCTGAGAATCTTTGTGATGTTTACCTAGTATTCCAATTATGGATTAAAAGATTTTTTGGTCGAGTAATGAGAATAGAGTTTATATGAGCAGTCAGGAAAATATTTTGCTTTTTTTCGCATTGGATAAAGGTTTGGACAGCAAGTCAAGGTTGAGGTTTAACGCCGACGACGAAAGCCGTAAAGCGGACCCTGGAAGTCGACGAAGTTGATGTAAGTATACGTGTACACAGATTAAATTGAGACGTAAACTTCTTTATCCAAAATGAAATAAGGGTCTTCCAGCTGGAGGCGTTACAATAAGCAAATGGAGCGTTTTTGTTGAAGCTTGTTATGTAGAACCGCAATGATCGTAACGAGTGATCTTCTAGGTTAGCCAGTTGGATAGGTACATCCTAGGTACCTAACCTTAGGTAGATAGGTATGTCACGGCGTTCTATTCGGCCGATTTATATGCGGGATAAATGCATTTTGATATGCAGATAAGCTGACTTTTTATCAAAGAGTGGGGGGGGGGGGGGGGGGGGGGGGTGGCAAGAAAATTTGAAATAAAAAAAAATAAAATTATATATAATTAAATAAAAATAAATTAAAAAAAACAAGGGGGAAAAAAAATTAAAAAA